>BSBK01014838.1:0-160000 GCA_027943335.1 Chamaecyparis obtusa | reverse complement strand
TGTACAAGGACCCCTAGGAATTCTCCATAACCTCTTTTGACACATTTGAATGCTCATGTGTTCGAAGGGGTCGTACGACCCTTAGGACACACTTGTGGGTTCCAATGTGTCGAAAGGGGTCATGGAGACTTCCTAGGGATCCTAACATGTGATAAGGCATACTAGGACCTCTAGGAAATCCCCATGACCCCTTTTGAAACATTTGAATGCTCAAGTGTGTCCAAAGGGGTCGTAAGACCCCCTAGGACACACTTGAGGGTTCTAATTTGTCAAAAGGGATCATGGGGATTTCCTAGGGGGTTCTAAAATGTGACAAGGCTTACTATGACCCCAAGGAAGTCCCCATGACCCTTTTAATATTTGAATACTCAAGTGTGTCTGAAGGGTTTGTAGGACCCCTTAGGACACACTTGAGCATTCCAATGTGTTAATAGAGGTCATGAGGACTTCCTAGGGGTCCTAGCACGTGATAAGGCATACTACGACCCGTAGGACGTCTCCATGACCCCTTTTAGACATTTGAATGCTCAAGTGTGTCCGAAGGGGTTGTAGGACTCCTTAGGACACACTTGAGCATTCCAATGTGTCTATAAGGGTCATGGGGACTTTGTAGGGGTCCTAATGTGTGATAAGGCATACTAGGAACCCTAGAAAGTCCCCATGACCCCTTTTGGGAACATTTGAACCCTCAAGTGTGTTTGAAGGGGTTGTAGGACCCCTTAGAACAGACTTGAGGGTTTGAATGTGTCATAAGGAGTCGTGGGGATTTTCTAGGGTTCCTAACATGTGATAAGGCATACAAGGACCCCTAAGAAGTCCCTGTAAGTACCTGCAAAAATTTTCATGGCTATACCCATTTTCTTCTAGTCCCTATAATTATTTTTGTCTCTGGCTTTAAACCCTTGTGAAAATTTCAAAAAACTAGCCATTATAGTAAAATAAACCCTAAGTCTTCCCTGACCCTATTCTAATTTTAAGTTCCTTTTTGGGCCACTTAAAAACTCCTATAACACACATGCTTTATATTTTTGGTCACCCCGCGGATGTTTTCTTTTTAATTTTTCCTAAAGTCCCCAATCCCCCAGTGGCCTTTAATATTTCCTAAGTCTAAGTGCCTGGCGAAATAAATTTTCCTAAGTCCTATGCCTTAAGTTTTCCTAATGTTTCGGCCTTAATATTTCCTGGGCCTGGTCTTCTAATAGCATCTTAATCCAATGATTTTCATGAAAGTGCATTGAGTGTGTCAGAGGCATGTGATTTCACAATGGCCATTGATTCTCCTTTATGACACGATGCTTCATACAGTGGGTCCACTGCTAGGTGTACACAAATGGTGGCTCCTCATTGGCCAAAGAAATGATGATGTGGTAGGGTTGTCAGAGGGACTTTTGAACGAAGAAAAAGTTGCATGTCCATTTGCTGAATTTTGTGACGTGGCCATCTCTCATTCGTCTAAGTATCTTATACAAAAGGGTGGGGTCGGGCTTTACGTCATCAGCAATAGATTCCAAATCAATGGTTGGCATATAAGCACATAGAATCTTTTAAGCCCTTTAGATCATGCACCATCCGTCTGATTATCTAGGTGTTCCTGTCAGTAATAAACGGTGGGTCCAAAGTGACATGTGAGCATAGTTGGTGATTTGTGATTGGTCCACGAAGCAATACGTTGGTAGTTGTCAGTGGGACCTAGTTTCTAACATGTTAGAGGGTCCTGACATCTGTAGAAAATCAATGATGGGTGTAAGTTCTCATGGGATGTGTCAGAGGTTTGAGATCTTATGCTGGCTCTTGATTTTAGCTTTCTTAGAGGTGATAAAGGGAAGCGGGTCCACTGCTATGTGTACTCATTTGGAAATCACTACTTGGTTGAAGAAAGATGATGTGGAGCTTGCCAGCGGGGCTTGTGTCAAAGATTTTGATCGACGGCCGGTGTGTGATCACATGGAATATTCCTTCCCCATGTGATCATACACCTGTTGTCTAATTAGATGCTGGAGGATTAGTGGGTCCCATGTCAGATGTGACCAGGCAGCAGTAGTGAATGATGTGATGACAAGTGGCACAAAGTGGACCCAAGCAGAGGTCTAAAGTTTAGCAGTCTGGATAAATTTGTTTAGCGGCCTGACAATTGTTCTTCATTTTCACTCATTCTCTAAGTAAAATGGTGATGTGCTAAAGGGTTTGGCGATTCAGCAAAGGAGTGTTTGCACAATCGCTAAAATTTTTAGCAGTGACATAAGGTATTCCGTGAACTAGAAAAAGTCTTCAGTCGCTGGTTTGCCAAATGTGACCGGGGTTGATTATTTTGTTTGATTCGCTAACTCGTTGAGTTAATGATGGGTTAAGGATTTCATTCTATGAATAGAAAACCCTTTGTCACTTGTTCGCTGAATGACTCAAGGTTAAATGTTTGCTGAGAGGAGTGGGATCGTCTGCCACCGTGCTGCTGATGTGTTTTGTTTTGATTTTCCAGGTTGTATACATTTTGTAAGCCGACTTGTATGGCATTTAATATTTTTTAGGAAGAGTTAAGGGTTTCATCTTGCTAACTTGTGGCTGATGATTAGTATTTAAGGGGTGCTTGGGTAGATGTTTAAGACATGACTTTTCAAATGTGAAGCTTGAAAGCTGAAGTTGGCAAAGTTGTGGAAAAGATCTTGCATGATCTTGCATATCAAATTTCTATATGATAGTTTTTAATAGCAGAGCTAGTGGTTTTCATACTTGGGAACAAGGAAATTTCTTGGAGGCTTGCGATCTCAAGTTTAGATCTGCCTTAGGGTTTCCATCAACTTCTGGTTGTCCAGAGCTGAACTAGCTAGAGATTGTATTGGATCTGGTTGTGGATCTTGCAGAATTGTTTCTGATTGTAATTGGCCCTAACCCGGAAGGCCTTATAGCTGGGCATGTTAATGCACATTACTTGAAACAATTGTTGTCTTATCTATTGTGTGAGTATTCTGCTATGTAATTCTGAAGATGCTCGGCCTGAACTGTCCTTAATTGGATCCTTCTAGCCTTGGTCAGTGTTAGGTGGTATTAGAGCTGAAGGTTTGGTCTTGTTGAAGAGAAAGAATTGATCTTGTGAAGAAGAAGATAACCTAGCAAGGTTGATCTTGTGAAGTTGATCTTGTTGGTGAAGAGATCATATGATCTTGATTACAGATCCGTAGCACTAAACTTATGAAATTGTACCCTAGTTGTTTGCAAGATTGTAGATTGCGATTTGACTTGCATATAACTTGGAAATTGTCACAAGGTGGTCGATGAGGGTTTGTTGCAGAGGGTTTATTTTGCATATCTTTAGGGATTCCTCTGAGAAGATTGGACCCTAGAGTTATTTCTGATATTTGTGATACTTTGGAATCCCAGATCACAGAGAAGGTGAAATCAGATTTCAGATCTAAGATGGAATTGATGAAGAATGACATGGTCGCAGAGATCATGAAAGTTGTTAGTGGTATACCTCATAATGTTGGTACTAAGGATGGCTATGAAGAAGTTACTGAAGACTTTGAACCTACTAGATCTAGTGGTGATGATCGGAGGGATAGCTCTGGTGAAGATAAAACTGCTTGATTACCTAGATCTACTGTTCGGTTTAGTAATTATTGACTAGAAGTTTCTACTTTCTCTGGTACTTTCAAACCTGACAATCTGATTGATTAGATTTTTGAACTTGAAGATTTCTTTGAGCTTGAAGAAATTGAAGATCCTCTTTGGGTGAGATTAGCACAGACTAAGTTGAAAGGACAAGCTGCTCTTTGGTGGAAAGAACTAAAAAGAGATAGAGAAGATGAAGGTGAAATGAAGATCAATCGGTTGAGGTTGATGATGATAAAATTGAAAGCTAAGTTCATACCGGTGGACTATGAGCTTGACTTGTTTAAGAAGTTACAGAATTTGAAGCAATTCAGGATTTGTCTATTGAAGATTATACCGAGGAATTCTACAAGCTTACTATTCAGTCTGGTCACAGAGAACTTGGTAAGGAAAAGGTAGCTCAGTATGTGAATAGTTTGAGATTCAATATTCAGGATGAGCTTGGTATGCCGAAGATTGATTTTGTTGAAGATGCTTATCAGTATGCTTTGAAGGAAGAAGATAAGTTGAAGAGGAAACAACTTGGTAACTCCCGAGGGAAGGAGAAAATTGATCACTTGGCAAAGGATAAACCGATTGATGCAGAAGATGAACAAAAACCTGTGGAACCAAAGAAGAAGACAGGTAGAGTTATCTTTAAGGGTACTTTCTATAATTGTGGAGAGGAAGGACACTATTCTTTTGAGTGTATACAAATGAAGGTTGACCAACGAACTACTGTGGTAAATGAAAACATTCAGAATGAACATGAATCAGAGAACTTGCTGCTTTGGCGAACATTGCTCTGTACAAAGGATGAAACTTGTTAGAGGAGTAATTTATTTAGGACCCAATGCAAGTCTGAAGGTAAACTCTATGATGTTATTGTTGATAGTGGTAGTACTGATAACCTTGTTGTCAAGGACTTGGTTAGGGAGCTTGGTTTGAATAGAATGAGACATCCACATCTTTATCAGATTGGTTGGTTACAAGATGATCATTCTCTGGAAGTTAGAGAACATTGCTTCATTGATGTTCAGATTGGCTAGTATAAGGATCTTGTGTTATGTGACATTGTGAAGATGAATAGTTGTGATATATTACTCGGTAGACCTTGGTAGTATGATTGCAGAGCTATTTATGACTATGTGAAGAATGTCTTTACTATTGAGAAGGATGACGAGAAGTTTTTATGGATGCCTTTGATGGATACAACTCTTGGTAGGAGAAGCCTAAGTATTGGTTCCTGAGTTGAGTTAGTAGATCCAGAGAAAATGAATGATCAGTTTGGAGAACTGACCTGTATGCTATCTAGAAAAGACTTGAAGAGACAGAGGAAACTGAAGTGGAAGAATATGCAAGAAGACAAGATGGAGGACTTGTATGTGAAGAACCAGTTCGGGGTTCATGTGTTGTATCCTAGAAGATGTTCTTCTCACATATGAACATATTTTGGAACCTGGGGTGTCTAATGCAAGGGCATCCAAGGTTAACGTAGGGGCATTCTATGTCCTCAGTAAAATTGCATAAGTGTTTGTATTTTGGCCAGTTTTACTCAATTGCAGCCTTGACCGATGGCCTTGGTCATTGAAGGAAGCTCGGTCACTGAAGGAACTCGATAGTCCCTGATGCTTAGTGAAAGTGTTACTTAGTCATGCTTGCAGTGCTTAGTCGACACTGGGGCTCAGCAATGCTTGGCGTGCTTGGTTAATTCACTGATGCCTAGTAGTTCTAGTTTACTGACTGGAGTTCTGTTTGATTTGTTGGGCTGACTTGGTGCATTTATTGTTTGTATCTTTTGTTGGATTCTCCTAGGTGGATTTGGAGGCCGACATGCTGAATTGAATGTTTGTATACATTTTGTAAGCCAACTTGTATGGCATTTAATATTTGTTAGGAAGAGTTAAGGGTTTCATCTTGCCGACTTGTGGCTAATGATTAGTATTTAAGGGGTACTTGGGTAGATGTTTAGGACATGGCTTGTCAGATGTGAAGCTTGAAAGCTAAAGTTGGCAAAGTTGTGGAAAAGATCTTGCAAATCAGATTTCTATCTGATAGTTTGTAATAGCAGAGCTAGTGGTTTGCATACTTGGGAACAAGGAGATTTCTTGGAGGCTTGCGAGCTCAAGTTTAGATCTTCCTTAGGGTTTCCATCAGCTTCTAGTTGTCCAGAGCTGAACTAGATAGAGATTGTATTGGATCTGGTTGTGGATCTTGTAGAATTGTTTATGATTGTAATTGGCCCTAACCATGTTAATGCAAATTACTTGAAATAATTGTTGTGTTATCTATTGTGTGAGTATTTCGCTGTGTAATTCTGAAGCCGCTCAGCCTGAACTGCCCTTAATTGGATCCTTCTAGCCTTGGTCAATGTCAAATATACCAAGTTAGACTAAACTCAAAAATTATGATGTATCGGTGCAACTTTAGTTTGTATTTTATAATAATGAAGGCATGCCAAGATATAATTAGTTACAAACAACTAGTCATTAAAGACAAAAAATAATGAGAAAAATATTGAATAAAAAATAAGAATTAATATGGTGAAGCTAGATGATAAATCATGAGGACAATAAAAGTATAAGTTCTAAATAAGGAAAAGAAAGTGTACTAAGGAGAATAAAGTCTAGTAGAAAAAATAAGTGAGGAATAAAAGGAAAAAGATAAGTAAAGTAGAGCATAGGAATAAAAAATACTCAAGAGGTAAAGGAGGATGTTTGGAAAACAAAAATATGTTCAATGGGAGAGAGAACAATATAATTGACCAAAAATAGAGGATGAAATGTATACATATGAAAAATAAAGAAGACATAACAAAAAAATGGTAATGTGAGAAAATAAATAGGAAAATAATGAAACATTAAGGTAAAATCTAAGCTATATTTGTACATGAACAAATTGTATGCAATAGAGTAGACATGGATAAATCTAGTGATGCTCATAAATTATTGAACTTTTTGTGTATTAGCTTTGCATCAAAATACTTTTTCATCAATTAGATCTCAATTATCGAAAAATATTTATTAGGTTTATTTAATAATTTTTTCTGCTACTCATTCGTGTTTTCTTTCCTTTTCATTAAAATGTTTCTACTTGAAATTTCTTCATAATAGGGGTTGACACATGCTAAACACACACGTAACATTTAAGGCATTTCTCTAGATTGCCCAATTTTTGTTCTTAAGTTTTAGAGTTGGGAAGATAGGAATTTTGTGCACCCCATCTTCTTGCTTTGGTCTCATAACTCTTCATATATGAAATTTGGAATTTGAAACATCTAGATTTGAATGATAGTGTTCTTTGTGTTCTTTCTAATTCATCAAGGTATATTGTATATACATCATGTATATTATGATACATCTACTAAAATATAATATTAGGTGACTTTGTAAATTTTTCTAAGATAAAGTGACTAGGATTCGATATTGGATTGTATTGATCCATTTCAATTTCATAACTTTTTGCTCATTAAAAAAATTGATAAATTGATGTAGAAAGGAAGATATAGCTTTGTATTTATATAAGGTTTTCCAAGTATTACATTGAATATGTTGAATGATGGTATGAAATGATACATACTAGTAGTTGTTTATGTGCCACTATAATTACAAAAGGATGTATCCTAATGTTCTAATCAACATTCTATTAGTAATTTGAAATGTAATCTTAGAATATACATACTCAAGTAATATATGGTGGATTATAATAATTTATCGCTATATATGAGGTGCATACATTACATTAGCATGTTAGATTGGTGGAGAATTTTATTGGTGATGTTCACAAGAAACTACAACATATATATATAATGGTTCAATTATTACTTTTTGAGATCTTCTCATTATAAAATGTAATCAATCGAGTAGGAGAACGATATGGAACATTAAATTTAGCGCAAGGACATGATACTACATCTTTATTACTGTTATTTATATTATCCTCATATTATGTATATTATAATTGTTTAAATTATGTGAAAAAGGATTTGTGTAAAATTGTAAATGATGATTAGTGGGTGCAATAAATAGTTTAATATTAGTATTATCTTCTTTACCATTGATTACAATATTTTCAATAATCCTTTATAATTGCTACAAGGGATAGAATAAATAAGATTACGTACAAATTATCTTAATATTTGAGACTGTGTGAGGAGGACTATTTGAATGGTTAGAGTTGTAATACAATATGGTATTTTGTTAAGTGCAGCTACTTGACCACCTTTTGCCATTTCGAGGTGACAACATAAATGCCTTCAACAATGAAGGCATGACTGCACTTGACATAGCTGAAGACAACCCCGATTGTGCCGACATTGTAGAGAGACTGAAAGCTGCAGGAGCTATAAGGTCGAGTCTCCTGACTAAATCTAATACTACTTCTGCTCGTACAGGTAATGGGTCTGTGCAAGGCATAGACAGACACAATTAATACACACATGGTGGTGGCATCACTGATTGCCACCGTCACATTTGCAGCTATCTTGACAATCCCAGGGGGAATTGAAGATGACAAAGAGAGTATACACTATGGAGCTGCCAAGCTGGCATTTCATAAATTTTTCAAATTATTCTTAATCTCTGACACTTTGGCTTTCCTCGCTTCCCTTATAGTGGTTGTAGAGTGGTTACTTCGACAACAGTTGCAAGAGAGCCCTTCTGGGAGCCCAGTTTCTCTGAGGTGAGCTTGCTAGTCTCAATCATCTCCACGGTGGTATCGTTTGTGACTGCCACCATTCTCGTCATAATACCCCATAACCTTGGCATCTTGAAAAGTAAGGATAAGAAGGCTTTCTGGAAATATGGCGAACCGAGCTCGTGCTTACAATCATCACTCCACTACTCATTGCACTGATGCTTCGTATAGCATCATTTCTACGGTTGAAGAAAATGCTTGGCAATTTCATTTTAATTTGTTATGTAGTGGCGTACTTAATGTTCATAGTTTTTGTTCTTTTGCAATAAAGATAAAAAAAGAAGTCAATTTTTTTTCCTCAGATTTGTAAAAATAAAGTGATTATTTTGCAATTTTTTTGTGGTTTTCGATCACAAAATGTACATATCATGAAGAACAGATGCTGAAAATTTTACGAAAATCTGTTGTGTTCTCCATTTTTTTGAAATTTGATCAACCGTACATTTGAAGTAATATTTGAAAATGGATTATAAGAAAGAGAAATTCATCATTTTCTTTTGTTCAATAAACTACAAGAAGTATTTATATTAATCTTAATAAAATTATAGAAGTTATAGCTTTTACATCAAAACATAGAAGAGCGTCTCATCATGTCAAATAGTGAAAATGGAGGAGACCAGAAATCCCTTGCCCACTAAGCCCAGAGGTGTATGGAAATATTCTAGAAATTCATAAATTTCTTTATGGCCTGGACATTTGAGTAACACTATATAATTGCTTGAAGAAATATTTAATTACGAACCATGATAAAAATATAACAATCTGACAAATTATAAGAAATCATAGACTTGTCTAGATGTTTGAGCCATATACGAATTTCTAGATGCATCACTTCTTCAATGTGTTTCAAATTTAATTATTGTTTATTATGCAATTGATTTTTATAGAATTATAGTTTGACTAGATAATAGTAATAAATAAATAAATAAATTTGTCATGCTTTGAATGACAAGTTGTGATTTCTTTGTGCGTATTTAGAGTCAAGCATTTGGATCCATAAGGTTAGTATTTTCTCTTTTTAGACAATAATAGAGGCAAAGTACTAAAAGTATTTATTTCAATTATTAAAGAGAAGAAAGTAGATAAAATGTTTAGAGCATAAGCCATTAGCTCAAAGTTTTGCATGATCATAGTGTTCTTCAATTTGAAGTTGTCAATAAATTGTGGATATTAGACTTAAAGTAATACATTATTAACAAAATTTATTAAAATACTTCTTTTCAAAATGTTTAGAAACATTGGTTTTATATGATATGATATTTTATTTTATTATTTTGAGATGAAACATTTTATATGATTATAGTTTTATATTTGAACTTCAAAATAAAATTTTATTATACTTTTTACTAAAATATTTAAATTTACATTCCATTATTACTTATTTTTAAATATCTATAATATACTCTTATTATTTTAAATATTGATCCCATACATTATTTTAGGTTAATAACTATGTTACTCTCAAATGTGTAATGTGTCTTTTCTATTGTGAAAATTCCTAACAATTAATAAATAATGTTTCACTAATCTCCCAATATAATGTTATACTAGCTATAAAATATGAATTGGAAAATATTATCACTTACAACTCTTATTGAAAATGGCACTCCTAACTTCCCTGCATGTTGTGTTTCCTTCTTACACCATGGTGCCCTCTAGATCATGCTTTTTCTCCGATGGTTCATATGTTTCTTGAGTCAGTTGCGACTTACCCTCTAGATCAAATCCTTTTCCTAATGGTGTTGTTTATGTAGGTTGCAACTTTAGGGTGTGCATTTTGGCCTTAGTCCTTGGTTCAATTGTGTTCTCTAACACTATTTCTGTTGGTTTTTTTGGTCCTCTCCTGACTATAGAGATCATGCTGGTGGGTGTTGATGACCTCCCATTTTTTCCATTGTAAGTTTTGGTAACATCTATGCATGTCTTTTGGAGTACTAGTTCCTCTGGGCTAGGGGCCACAGGGGGCTTATGGTCCTATGTCTATGAATAGAGTTACTCAAAGCTTTGCAAAGTTGTTGGTGTTTCTACTCCTTCTCCTCCCTAGAGTAATTATAAACCACTTCATTGTGCCAGCTACCCTTCTATGGTGGTTTGTGGTTATGAGGTGGTAGCGAATGAAGAATTCTATTTTAGTTGGGGGTTTGGTTTGCATATTCTCTAGTCTTTGGCCTTTTCTACTAGATCTTTTATGGATTGGTATTGTATTTTTTATGGCCTCTTAAAATTGGTATAATTGAGCTTTAATCTTGTGCTAGAGGTTTCTTTTATTTCTTTGTAGAATACAAACTTGATTTAGATCATTTATATGCTTGAGGAGAATAGTGTTGCTCTCTTAAGCTATGAACCAAAAATTTCTAATTCACTTTTCAAACCATTTTTTGTGTATTTGGTGTGGATACACCTTCTTAATCATCTCTTTTAATTCTTCAAGGTATCTTGTTTTGAATCTATTGGTAATTATATTGGTCACTTCCTGAAGGTTGGTGAGTCAACTTCGTACATGGGGTATTCAATGTATTCTCAAATTTTAGTAGATATTAACATTTCTATACCTCTTCATAGAAATGTGGCTCTAATGGTTGGAAATTAAACATCAACTTAACATTTAGATTATGAAGGCACTTCTTTCCTATGTCATCATTGTTTCACTTTTGATCACTTGACTTTAGATTGTATTTGAATTCATTGGAAGCTAAGAAAACCCCAATTGTGTCAACATCACACAAAGTAGTAATGCAATATGGTGTTTTGTCAAGTGCAAGTACTAGATCTTATTTTTTCTATTTTGAGATGACAATGTAAACGCCCTAAGAAGGAAAGAGATTAATGCACTTGATATAGGATCAACAATACCTTAAGACAACACTAATTGTGCCACCATCATAAAGAGATTGGACATTATAGGAGCTACTCAGTCAAGTCTCATACAAAAATGCTATACAACTTATGACTAGCACCTGTACCTTTTAAGGGTGCAAGGGTTACATAAATAGTGCTAGATATATTCATTATGGTTTTTCTATGTGCAAAATAGCTACATTTTGTTTCTAGCACCAGTTGATTTAGGCAAGATTCTTCTATTTTGTATAAAATTATATATGGACTATTTTTATTTTGGCATATCTATTGAAGGTAAAAGTGGGTTGGATACAGAGACTATCTAGATATTTCACTCTAGATATAGCTATAAATGTCATTCCCTATCTCTCTATTATACCAATGTGAATTTTTCTTTTTGTAGCACGATCCCTTGCAATTTATGTATAGTAATAACCCATGATATGGTGAGTGAGAGTTGTCTTTAGCTAGCTAATGTGATAGGAACAATTGGTATGTGTGTGTGTGTTTCTTTTGTGGTACCTGCTAGCCTGTAACACAACACTTCAATAAGACCTTGATGTAGGGGCATTCTAGGATACTCGGTGAATCTACATGGAGGTGTGTTATTTGACCAGTGTTACTTGGTTGCAGCCTTGATCGACGGTCTTGATCATTAAAGGAAGCTTGGTCGCTGAAGGGAATCAATAATTTTTGGCGCTCGGTGAAAGTGTTACTCAGTGATGCCTGC
This sequence comes from Chamaecyparis obtusa, assembly GCA_027943335.1. Taxonomy (NCBI): domain Eukaryota; kingdom Viridiplantae; phylum Streptophyta; class Pinopsida; order Cupressales; family Cupressaceae; genus Chamaecyparis; species Chamaecyparis obtusa. Next base: position 148,152 of record BSBK01014838.1, on the reverse strand, counting down.
GGTGCTTGATCGACACTGGTGCTCAATGATGCTTGGCATGCTTGGTTATTTCACTATTTCTCGGTAGTTTTGGTTTACCAACTGGAGTTTTATGTGATTTATTAGGCTGACTTGGTGCATTTATTGTTGGTAGCTATTGTTACAAGCCGACATGTTGAATCAAATGTTTGTAAGGCTATTTGGAAGCCAACTTGTATTACATTTAATAATTGTTAGGAAGAGTTAAGGGTTTCATCTAGCCGACTTATGGCTAATGATTAGCATTTAAGGGGTATTTGGGTAGATGTTTTAGGACATGATTGGATGATTGGGAGGATCATCAACATTAGAGAAGACATCAGTTCAGATGTGCTGGAAGAGTTGGAGTTGGTGAAGTTGTGGAAAAGATCTTGCATGATCTTGTAGATCAAATTGTTATCTGATAGTTTGTAGTTGCAGAGCTAGTGGTTTGCACACTTGGAGACAAGGAGATTGCTTGGAGGCTTGTGAGCTCAAGTTTAGATCTACCTTAGGATTTCCATTAGATGTTGATTATTTTTCAAAGCTGAACTGGCTGATATTGTATTGGATTTGTGTGGATCTTGAAGAACTTGTTTTTTATTGTAATTGGCCCTAACTCAGAAGGCCTAACAGTCGGGCATGTTAATGAAAATTGTTTGAAACATCTTGTTATGTTGAGTTTTTCACTGTGTGATTCTAAAGCTACAAGGTTTGGACTGTCCTTAATTGGATCCACCATCCCTTGCTCTGTGTCAGACCTTATCTTGTTATCAAATCAAACAAATAAAGCATTAAACATACTAACAAAAATGTCTTCTTACTCTCTCACTAGCAAGAGTGTGTCTAAAGTCTTAATTGCTCTCAGTCTTAGACTCTAAAAAATGATAATACAATGCTAGAATGAGATATTCTAAGCTATGAAATGATAAAAACCATAAACTAAGAAAGTCATTAATCCTTCACACTTATGCTATGAAAAGAAAATATTCTCTAATTGGCTAAGAAAGAAAATGTGCAACATGTAGATGTAAAATATAATTAACTCTTCTTTTGAGGTTTGAAAATTCTTCTTTTATAGAACTCCATTGGATATGAATGGTCGAGATGTATCCTAGGAAGAGTGGTTGAGATGCTCCTAGGCTTGATCCATGTGAATGATCCATGTGATTTTCCTCTCATATGTGTAGCACCATCAAATACTTTATTTTCAACTGCTATAAGGTGTATGTCTCTACAAGTCATTAGTAGCATTCAATCATTTTCATTTGGCTTTTTGTCTTGGATATTCCACAATATTCGGTAGAACTTTGCTTTTTTTTTTCTCTCACCTTCTTGTCAGAAGATCATTTGCAAAGTAACAATTGTTGTAAATTGGTCCCACAATAACTTAGCATTAGAGTGTGACATATAGATTAGTTTATCCATAATAGGTGGCAATTGTGCTAGGTCACCAAATAGTATCATTGATATTCCACTAAAATATTCTTTTTGTTGAATGGGAAAGGCCTCACATAGCCGATTGTCAATTTTGACGAGTATCTTTGGTACTATGAAGCTCATCTCATCTATAATGTTATAATTAATATGTTTCAATTCTTCTTGGAATGTTGTTAATGCCCAAATTTATAATGGTTTCATTTCTTTAGTAGGGATTATGAGCTTTGAATGTATTGTTGACACATGTATGTTGAATGAAACAACTCTTGTTGGGGCCAGTATCAATAACTGAACTTTTCATTTGGGTGTCCTATAATTCAACACTTCTCTGAGATAAGAAATTAAATAATATTTTGTTGTTCCTGCAATTCCTAGAACGGTCATATGTAGTGCTTTATTAGACTTTCATGTCTTATTATGATTTTCCATTATTTATAGACATCATGCTTTAGCTTTGGTGATAACATATAGACATCATGCTTGGATCTTGTTGAGATATTTTCATTATAGTTGCATGTTTTCTTGTTGTTGGTGTAATTAAGTATTCACTAGTTACACTTTACTCAATTTTACTAAGGATAACACATTTTCATATTAGTTTTCATGTAGACACTTAGGAATTTGCATTTTATTTTAGCACATGGTGTAGGAGAATTTCCACTTTATGTGTGAGATTAGCCTTTAGTTCTATCACATTATCATCCTCTTATTGTTTCACATACTTTGTTGTACAATGGAGGATGATCCACCTTTGGTGTACATGTGATCACACCTTTTGTAGATGATATGAAATCTATAGATTTCTATTTGGGGTGGATTTGACTTATTTCAAGGAGATGGGCATGATTTTTTCCAATTATTTTTGTAGCCTATTATTTGTTGATATCACAATCATATTCATCCTCACAAATTTCTATGGATTGGTTCCTTAAGCTAGTGTCATTCATTCAGTGATATTTAGTTTCCTAAGAAACATAATGCTTTCAAATTTTATAGAGGTCTATAGAAAAGTGTATCTTTGTTGCCTTCATTATTAGATTAGTAATATACTTGCCTCTATTTTTGTGGAGTTCTTTCCAAAAAGGGTTTCCCCATGTCAATCTTCTATTTCATGTGTAATTGTCTTTATGTTCTATTTTATTTTTTACAATTACCTTGATAAGATTTAATCTTATTTTTTTATCTATAATAATATTAATTCTAAAGTTCATTTTACAAGCTTTCTTCACCTTATTTTTCAACATTTTTTAGCAATTCTAATATACTTCTTAAATCTATTGATTAAAATTTAAAGCTACTACCATCTTTCCATCATTCACCTCACTTCTAAGATTAAGCCGGATACACAAATCGTTTAGTCCATAAATCCAACCTATAAAATATATCAACCAAAACTAACTCTATGTCTAATTTATCCAAAGAATTTTAAATATTCATACTATTCATCTAACCATCCAAATGAAGGGCATAACCTATCAATCATACCCTGCCTTTCATTACATCATTATGATTATAACTTAATCTCCTTTATCGAGAAATGATAAAATGGGTACAAAGCTTGACAAGGCAGCTGACCTAGCCATGATTAAGGGATCTAGAAAGAATTTTGAATAAACTAATGCACCTAAGAATAACTGGAGGAGAAAATAATCGCACTTCCAAGGGGCACCCTATAAGCCTAAGAGAAGAGAAAGGAAGGAAATAATAAAATTATGACAACAAAACCACAAGAAAACAATAGTCCAAGAACAATAACAAAGGAAAATGGCCAAAAAAGATTAGACAGTGGAAACTGATTAAGACCACAAGATGTCTATAAGAGGAAAGAATGATGCCAACAAGAAGGAGGATCCATAGGCCCCTAAGAGAGCCTAAATAGAAACATAATACAACCAAACCTAAAGGAAGACCTGAACTTAAGTAGGAAAGGAAATCCGCCAAGGATAGCTCAAACCAAATCCTCAAATCAAACTAAGGCTCAGAAATAAAGGTTACAGTAGGTCTCCAAATTCAACCTTTTATCAATTATGGAGCCATCAGCCCCCAAATAAGCTAGGTTATCAACTACGACATTCCCTTCTCTGAAGATATGATTAATAGTGAAATGTTTAAAGAAGGATATAGTGTCAAGAATCTGGCTTACCATATTGTCAAGGTCCTAGTCTAATTTTTTCCCTTTCCTTATTGCATTGACTACTAGTAAGGAGTCTCCTTCTATCTCTATCTTTTCTAACCCCAAATTTTGACAAGCGTTGAGGCCTTCCAATAATGCTATGAATTTTGCTACGTTATTAGTATAATTACCTAGAGGAATAGCTAATTGGTATACAAGTTTCTTATCCCAATTATGAATGTAGCATCTTATACCTATAACTCTAGGGTTTCCTCTCAAGGCCCCATCAAAGTTTAGCTTATGCCAACTGATCGATGGGGGTTTCCAAACACATTCCTTTCATAGAGGAATAGATTCCTCTTTCCTACAGGCCTGAACTAGAGGTATTTTAAGTCCAAACCATTTGTTTCTAATCTTAGCATCCCAAGGTGTGAACCTTGGTTCCTTAACATGAAGGTTACCATTGTTTACAGTCTCTACAATAGAAGCCTCTAATTTATTTGAGAATTGATCGAAACTCAATCCTATTTCTTTGAAGATTCTTCTATTGCACTCCTTCAAAATTTCCTAGATAATAAGGGAAGGGGACACCATCCAAATATTCCCATAAAGATTTTCTCCACCGTTCCTCAGCCAAGAATAAAAAAGCTCCCTAACAGTGTTAGGGAGAGTTGATTTCCAGTTAAGTTTCATCATCAACCAAGCCCAACATTTATAATAAAATTTACAGTTGAGGAAAATATGGTCTACAGTTTCTTCCATTTTCTTAAACATAAGACACATCTAGATGGACCATGAAATCCCATTTTCATAAATCATTCCATTGTAAGGATATTATGTTACAGGGTTGCCCAAGAAAATAAACCTGCCTTAGGCAAGAATAGCTTGTTCCATCATAAGTCTGAAGGGAGCTCCATTATGGGAAATTTATTGGAGTTATATATTATTTCATACCCTTCTTTAGTATTATACTCCCCAGATTTCAAGCCTATCCATAAGTTACTATCCTGTCCTCCTTCATGTTTGTGCTAATTCTTCTATCTGCTAGGATTTCCAACAATTGATATTTAAGGAGGGGTGGGATCTCCAGATCATCAGCTATTTTCCAATCTCATCCTATAGATGGATTTCCATCATGAATGTTCATATAATCCCTAACAAAGATCCCCAATATATTTTTTATAAGGTCAATGGCATTTTGGTCTCCTATTAGGATTTGAAGGGAAGGATATCCTCCCCACGAGTCTTCCAAAAAAGAACCTTCCTCCCATCCCCTATATTTTAGGATACAATATTACTAATAAGAGGCCTACATTCCAGGATAAATTTCCATAATTTAGAACCTGTTGGAGATTTGCCAGCAGGTCAGTACTGATTGTATGTTTGTCATTGATGAAAACATATGGAAAGTAGCATGCATGGAAGACTTATGTAGTAAGATTTTAGTAGATGTAGTATGGACATAATATCAACATGATATCATGGGTGTAGAGGTTAACTATTAGTATAGACAGTTATACAACAGCTTGTATCAGCAGTGTTCTTGACAGAGTAATAGGCAGTGTTCTATTTATGGTTGTCTATACAGTTATCATGGCATCTTGCACGCTTGGATATATGTTGAAGACATATTGATGATGTTACATCCATGGACACAGAGTTTGATGTTCTGTAGAAGTGAAGTTATGCAGTCGCTATTCACCAGTAGTAATTTCCTATGTTTATTCAGAAGATCCGACAAAGATTTTATTGGTTATGGAGTTGCGCCTATCTTTTGGGTATGCACCCTTGGAGTTAAGCTTAGACAAGAGTTATTGATGTTTAGTTAAGAGCACATGAAGTAATTCAGCTTGAGGAGAAAGATACAGTTGTTTTGGTAGAACCGACAGTGTGTAGCGTGCATCTACAATTATCTTATTGGATAGGTCCCAGAATGAGTTGCATGCTTAGTAGAGCTAACTGAATTGTTATTGGAGTTTGTTATGGTTTCTATAATATGATTTCAAGGTGGTTCTAACAAGATGACTTGATTATATCATTTAGAGGAAATATATTTATAGACAGTCATTTGTGATTGCTTAAGTGTGGTTCATAGTTGATTAAGAAGAGTAGAGCAGAGTGTGCGAAGTGTTGAGCCATCAGAAAAAGGTCTATGTGACCAAGTAAAGTATTTGTGCTATTCATTGGAATTTATCCTAATAGTAGGTCAAAGAACAGTTCACCAGGATCTAGATATAGTGTGTATATGAAAAATAGAAGGTTGTAGCCTTCACCCCTTTGAGCAGTGTGTTCTCGGACAGTGTGTCCTCTCCCCTAACAGGGACTATTGTAAAAGACTCCTAATAGGGTCTAACCCTTGACCAGGTCTACTGTACTAAACATATTGTAAATCAACTCCTAACAGGGTTAAGGATCTTCTAACAAGGATCATAATACACAAGTGCAGAATATTAGTGGGTGTCAATTCCCACCAGGGTTTTTACCTATTTGGGTTTCCCCATAACCAAAATTTTGGTGTTGTGTTCAAGTTTTCTTTCATTGTGTTTATGATTTATGTTTAATTATAATTAATTGGATAAAGAATTAAAACTTGTAGATAACTGATTCACCCCCTCCCTCCTCTCAGTTATCTCTTGGGACTATTCCTAACAATTGGTATCAGAGCCAAGTGCCTCAGAAAGAAAGTTTAACAGCTTGAGGTTGATCATATGACATTCTTCAGAAAAGAAAGTCCTAAGTTTGATGTAGATAATTATCTTGATTGGAAGAACAAGATGGTGACTCATTTGTAGTGCATTTCTTTTGAAGTTTTTGATGTAACTATCAAAGTAGTCAAGATTCCTACTTTAGAAGACCTTGCAAAGGATGATGCTACTAAGAAGCAAAAGGAATTATCTCATCAAAATGCAATTTCCAAAGAAGCCCTTATCAGCACCCTATCTGATGGTGAGTTTTCAAAAATGAAGAAGGTTGATACAGCTCATAAAATATGGAAGTACCTAGAAGACACATTTGAAGGAGACAAACAAGCAAAGGTTGCGCATAGAAAGACATGGAAGAAAAGATACAATGCATTAGATATGCTTCCTAAAGAAAACATCAGAGCTTACAATCAAAGGATCAATGAAGCAGTTGCTGGAATCAAGAACAATGGTGGAGAAATCTCAGAGGAAGACATTATGGACAAATTGATGACTACTCTCACTCCTGAATATGAAAACAAGATCAACATCCTTGATAAGACCATGCAGCTTACATCTAATTTCAAAAGAGAGACCTTGATCAAAAAAATCTCATCTTTTGAGATTTCAAGATTGAAGATAGAACCTAAAAGTGAGATAGCCTTCAAAGCAACAGTTTATGGTAAGAAATTTGCAAGCACTTCTAGTAATTTTGATGATGATGATGAAGAGAAAACACTAGATGATTTCATTGCTATGATTTTTAAAAAAGAAAAGAAAAGAAAAGGAAAAGATGAAGGTCAATTTCCATCTAAATGCTTTTCATGTAATAAGATTGGTCACATTGCATCTAAATGTCCCTTAAGAGCTAGAAAATTCAAAAATGACTACAAGCCTAAATTCTCTAAGGAATGTTACTATGCTGGAGATGGAGTTTCAGATGATGACTCAGCTGAAGAAGAAATTGGATTTATTGCTATCATAGAGAAAATGAACAATAAGATAAATCATGAAGATGAGAAAGAGAAACAAGGGTATGTGTAAGATCATGAGGGGCCAAACTATGCCCTTAAGTGGCAATGAAAAATCAGCAAATCAGGGTTAGTCAATTTGATGTGAAAATTTTAACTAGCTATGAACCTAATATCAAAAAGTTGTAAGAATAGAATCTGTAGAAAATTGAATTTAGTTTCTAAACTACTAGGCCTTTTTTGAGAAAAAGTTAGTATGATTGGTGAAAAGTATAGATTTCAATACAGTAGTACAAAAATTTCAGGAAAAAAATAAGGTGTATGTCTGACCACCTTAATCATAATCAAATGATAATATTTTATTATAAGATTTTATATATAAGTAGTAGACTCATGTCTGGATGTGATGCATATTTTTTTGTAATTTTATTCCTAAAAAAAAATTAATTATGAATTTTTTGCTACAACATTTTTAGAATAAAAAAACTCCCATGTCTGACCACCTTAACTCATTCAAAACTTTACAAAATTCAAAAGAAATTTTTTTTTCCTTATAGTAGGCGAAGCATAGAATGTGACGCATTTTTCGGATTTCAAAAATGTTATACCGTTTGAAAGTTATAGTCATTTTTCAATCAATATATAAATCAGCACTTTAGAGGTAGCTCAATTAGAAAATAACTAATAATTACTTATCGAATTCAAAATTTGACAGCAATTATATCGATAGAAATATGATAATCTCCTTAAGATACCCTTTTTGTTTTATCAAATTCGGGTGAAAAAAAAGTCGTTAGCTACATTGTCAAAGTCTAGAACTCAGAGAAATAGGGGAAAAACACGTATTTGAGACATTTCAATAGTTGACCATGTAGGTTTGGTGCACAAAGCAATACCGAGCCTAATCGGGTACCCGATATTTTTGGGTACCCGAATATAACAGCAGAATTTTGAATTTTCACTTTGCCTCCACTTTCTCCCTCCCATTTCTCCATCCTTCATATGATATATTATATATATAAAACTATAAATTAGTTATATATTAGATATATTAAATATTATATAATATCAATTATATATTAAATGGTTATATAATATATATTTTACGGGTATGTGCAAGATCATGAGGGGCCAAAAAGTGGCGATGTGAAAATATTCACTTTTCACTCGTCCAAAAGCACATGAAAGTGCTTGTTGACTTTTTAGTAGGCCTGGGTGTCAGTACACCTGGGCAAACCTAACACCAAAGCACAAGCCTAATCGGGTACCCGATTTTGCCGAGTATGAAAAAAAAGCAGGAGTATATGAAAAATTTGAATTTTTGAAATTGGGTAAATCGGGGTACCGGATTTTGCCTAGTATGAAAAATAGCGGGAGTATATGAAAAATTTGAATTTTTGAAATCGGGTAAATCGGGTACCCGATTTTGCCAAGTATGGAAAAATAGAGGGAGTATATGAAAAAATTGAACTTTTGTATATAATGTTTAAATATGTATTATATATAATTATATATTAATTTATCTACATTATATTATAATATCTTAGGGGTTTTAAATTGTATGTCATATATATTTTATATTATAATATTTTATAAATTAATATAATTTTTATATATTAATATGTATTGTATATAATTATATTTAACATTTATATTATATAAATATATGTACAAATCATATATATATATATATATATATATATATATATATATATATATATATATATATATATATATATATATATATATATATATATATATATATATATATATATATATAACGTTTAAGGGGTATTAAGGGGTATTATATAAATATTTTAATATATTTTTTAATATATATTATATATTAATATATATTTTATATTATAATATTTTATATTATAATATCTTAGAATGTTTAAATTGTATGTCATATATCTTTTATATTATAATATTTTATATTAATATATATTTTTTTATATTAATATGTATTGTATATAAATATATTTAACGAACTAATATTATATTTATATGTACAAATTATATATATATAGATATATATATAATGTTTTAGGGGTATTATGTAAATATTTTATATATTTTTTAATATGTACTATAGATATAATTATATATTAATATATATTTTATATAATAATATCTTATATATATATATATAAACTTTATAGATCATAATATTTAAATTGTATGTCGAAAGGAGTTATCGAGACTTCCTAGGGGTCCTAGTATGTCTTATCACGCGTTAGGACCCCTAGGAACTCCCCATGACCCCTTTTGACACATTGGAATGCTCAAGTGTGTCCGAAGGGGTTGCTTCAGACACACTCAAGCATTCCAATGTGTCAAAAGGGGTCATGGGGACTTCTTAGGGGTCCTAACGCGTGATAAGGTGTATTAGGACCACAAGAAAGTCCCCATGACCCCTTTTGACACATGTGAACCCTCTAGTGTGTTTGAAGGGGTCGTAGGACCCCTTCGGGCACACTTGAGGGTTTAGATGTGTCAAAAGGGATCATGGAGACTTCATAGGGGTCCTAGTACATCTTATCACGTGTTAGGACCCCTAGAAAGTCCCCATGACTCCTTTTGACCTCAAGTGTGTCCTGAGGGGTCGTAGGACCTCTTTGAACACACTTGAGGGTTCAAATATATCAAAATGGTTCATGAGGACTTCTTAGGGGTCCTCGTATGCCTTATCACATGTTAGGACCCCTAAGAAGTCCCCATGACCCCTTTTGACACATTGGAATGCTTGAGTATGTTTGAAGGGGTGGTAGCACTCGAGCATTCTAATGTGTCAAAAGGGGTCATGGGGACATCTTAGGAGTCCTAACATGTGATAAGGTGTACTAGGACCCCTATGAAGTCCCCATCACCCCTTTTGACACATTTGAACCCTCAAGTGTGTCCGAAGGGGTCCTACAACCCCTTAGCAAACACTTGAGGGTTCTAATGTGTCAAAAGGGGTCACGGGGACTTTCTAGAGGTCCTAACGTGTGATAAGACATACTAGGACCCCTAAAAATTCCCCATGACCCCTTTTGCACATTTGAACCCTCAAGTGTGTCTGAAGGGGTCCTACAACGCCTTGGAACACACTTGAGGGTTCTAATGTGTCAAAATGAGTCATGGAGACTTCTTAGGGGTCTTAACAAGTGATAAGGCATACTAAGACTCCTAAAAAGTCCCCATGACCCCTTTTGAAACATTTGCATACTCAAGTGTGTCTTAATGGGTCCTAAGAACCCTGAAGACACGCTTGAGTGTTCCAATGTGTCAAAAGGGGTCATGGGGACTTGCTAGGGGTCCTAACATGTGATAAGGTGTACTACGACCCCTAGAGAGTCCCCATGAACCCTTTTGGCATATTTGAATGCTCAAGTGTGTCTTAAGGGGTCTTAAGACCCCTTAAGACACACTTGAGCATTCAAATATGTCAAAAGGGGTCATGGGGACTTCCTATGGGTCTTAACATGTGATAAGGCATACTAAGACCCCTAGGGAGTCCCCATGACCCCTTTTGAAACATTTAAATACTCAAATGTATCTTAAGGGGTCTTAGAACCTCTTAAGACACACTTGAGCATTCAAATATGTCAAAAGGGGTCATGGGGACTACTTAATGATCCTAACGCGTGATAAAGAATACTAGGACACCTAGGGAGTTTCCATGACCCGTTTTGACACATTTGAATATTCAAGTAGATCCATGACCCCTTTTGACACATTTGACTACTCAAGTGTGTCTTAAGGGGTCCTAAGACCCCTTAAGAGACACTTGAGTATTCAAACGTGTCAAAAGGGGTCATGGGGACCCTCTAGGGGTGCTAACACTTGATAACATGTACTAGGACCCATTAGAGAGTCCCCATGACCCCTTTTGATACATTTGAATGCTCAAGTGTGTCTTAAGAGGTATTACCCCTTAAGACACACTTGAGCATTCAAATATGTCAAAAGGGGTCATGGGGATTCCATAGGCATCCTAGTATGTGTTATCAATGGTTAGGACCCCTAGGGAGTCCCCATGACCCCTTTTGAAACATTTGAATGCTCAAGTGTGTCTTAAGGGGTATTAATACCCCTTAAGACACACTCGAGCATTCAAATGTGTCAAAAGGGGTCATGGGGACTCCCTAGGGGTCCTAACACTTGATAACGTGTACTAGGACCCCTTAGGGGGTCCCCATGACCCCTTTTGACACATTTGAATGCTCGAGTGTGTCTTAAGGGGTATTAATACCCCTTAAGACACACTTGAGCATTCAAATATGTCAAAATGTGTCATGGGGACTCCCTATGGTTCCTAACACTTGATAACATGTACTAGGATCCCTAAGGAGTCCCCATGACCCCTTTTGACACATTTGAATGCTCAAGTGTGTCTTAAGGGGTATTAAGACCCCTTAAGACACACTTGAGCATTCAAATATGTCAAAAAGAGTCATGCGGACTCCCTAGGGGTCCTAACACTTGATAACAAGTACTAGGACCCCTAGAGAGTCCCCATGACCCCTATTGACATATTTGAATGCTCAAATATGTCTTAAGGGGTATTAAGATCCCTTAAGACACACTTGAGCATTCAAATATGTTAAAAGGGGTCATGGGGACTCCTTAGGGGTCCTAACGATTGATAACACATACTAGGACCCCTAGGGAGTCCCTATGACCCCTTTTGACACATTTGAATGCTTCATGTGTCTTAAAAGGTATTAAGACCCCTTAAGACACACTTCAGCATTCAAATGTGTCAAAAGGGGTCATGGAGACTCCCGAGGGGTCCTAACACTTGATAAGATGTACTAGGACCCTTAGGGAGTTCCCATGACCCATTTTGACACATTTAAAAGCTCAAGTGTGTCTGAAGGGGTCTTAATAACCTTTAAGCCACACTTGAGCATTCAAATATGTCAAAAGGGGTCATGGGGACTCCTTAGGGGTCCTAACACTTGATAACGCATACTAAGACCTCTTAAGGAGTCTCCATGACCCTTTTTGACACATTTAAATGCTCAAGTGTGTCTTAAAAGGTCTTAAGACCCTTTAAGACACACTTCAGCATTCAAATGTGTCAAAAGGGGTCATGGGGACTTTTTAAGGGTCCTAACACGTGATAAGGCATACTAGGACCTCTAGGGAGTCCCCATGACCCCTTTTGACACATTTCAATACTCAAGTGTGTCTTAAGGGGTCTTAGGACCCCTTAAGACACACTTGAGTATTGAAATGTGTCAAAAGGGGTCATGGAAACTCCTTAGGGGTCCTAACGCTTGATAACGTGAACTAGGACCCCTAGGGAGTTCCCATGTCCCCTTTTGAAACATTTGAAGGCTCAAGTGTGTCTTAAGGGGTCTTAATACCCCTCAAGCCACACTTGAGCATTCAAATTTGTCAAAATGGGTCGTGGGGACTCCCTAAGGATCCTAACACTTGATAACACGTACTACGACCCCCTAGGGAGTCCCCATGAACCTTTTTGACACATTTGAATGCTCAAGTGTGTCTTAAGGGGCCTTAATACCCCTTAAGACACACTTGAGCATTCAAATGTGTCAAAAGGGGTCATGGGGACTCCATAGGGGTCTTAACACTTGATAACGTGTACTAGGACCCCCTAGGGAGTCCCCATGACCCCTTTTGACACATTTGAATGTTCAAGTGTGTCTTAAGAGGTCCTAATACCCCTTAAGACACACTTGAGCATTCAAATGTGTCAAAAGGGGTCATGGGGACTTCTTAAGGGTCATAACGCGTGATAAGGCATACTAGGACCCCTAGGAATTCACCATGACCCCTTTTGACACATTTGAATACTCAAGTGTGTTTTAAGAGGTTTTGGGACCTCTTAAGACACACTTGAGCATTCAAATGTGTCAAAACGGGTCATGGAGACTCCCTAGGGGTCCTAACGCTTGATAACGTATACTAGGACCCCTAGAGAGTCCCCATGACCCCTTTTAACAGATTTGAATGCTCAACTATGGCTTAAATGGTATTAATAAACATTAAGTCACACTTGAGTATTCAAATATGTCAATAGGGGTCATGGAGACTCCCTAGGGGTTGTAACACTTGACAACACATAGTAGAACCCCCTAGGGAGTCCCCATGAACCCTTTTGACATATTTAAATGCTCAAGTGTGTCTTAAGGGGTCTTAATACCCCTTAAGACACACTTGAGCATTCAAATGTGTCAAAAGGGGTTATGGCAACTCCCTAGGGGTCCTAACACTTGATAACACGTACTAGGACCCCGAGGGAGTCCCCATGACCCCTTTTGACACATTTGAATTCTCAAGTGTGTCTTAAAAGGTATTTCAAGTGTGTCTTAAGGGGTATTAATACCCCTTAAGACACACTTGAGCATTCAAATGTGTCTTAAGGGGTATTAATACCCCTTAAGACACACTTGAGCATTCAAATGTGTCAAAAGGGGTCATGGGGACCCCCTAAAGGTCCTACGCTTGATAATGCATACTAGGACCCCCTAGGGAGTCCCCATGACCCCTTTTGACACATTTGAATGCTCAAGTGTGTCTTAAGGGGTCTTAATACCCCTTAAGTGTCAAAAGGGGTCATGGTGACTCCCTAGGGGTCATAATGCTTGATAACATGTACTAGGACCCCTAGGGAGTCCTCATGACCCCTTTTGGCACATTTGAATGCTCAAGTGTGTCTTAAGGGGTCATGGGGACACCTTAGCACTCGAGTGTGTTTGAAGGGGTGGTAGCACTCGAGCATTCCAATATGTCAAAAGGGGTCATGGAGAAATTTTAAGAGTCCTAACATGTGATAAAGCATACTAGGACCCCTATGAAGTCTCTATCACCCCTTTTGACACATTTGAACCCTCAAGTGTGTCCGAAGGGGTCCTACAACCCCTTAGGAAACATTTGAGGGTTTTATTATGTCAAAAAGGGTCACGGAGACTTCTTAGAAGTCCTAACACGTGATAAGACATATTAGGACCCCTAGAAAGTCCCCATGACCCCTTTTGACACATTTGAACCCTCAAGTGTGTCTGAAAGAGTTCTACGACCCCTTGGAACACACTTGAGGGTTCTAATGTGTCAAAAGGAGTCATGGGGACTTCTTAGGGGTCTTAACAAGTGATAAAACATACTAAGACTCCTAAAAAATCTCCATGACCCCTTTTGACACATTTGCATGCTCAAGTGTGTCTTAAAGGGTCCTAAGAACCTTCAAGACATGCTTGAGTGTTCCAATTAGTGAAAAGGGATCATAGGGACTTCAAAAGGATCCTAACGTGTGATAAGATATACTAGGACCCCTAGAGAGTCCCCATGACCTCTTTTGACACATTTGAATGCTCTAGTGTGTCTTAAAAGGTCTTAAGACCCCTTAAGACACACTTGAGCATTCAAATGTGTCAATAGGGGTCATGAGAATTTCCTATGAGTCTTAACGAGTGATAAGGCATACTAGGACCCCTAGGGAGTCCTCATGAACCCTTTTGACACATTTGAATGCTCAAGTGTGTCTTAAGGAGTATTAAGACCGCTTAAGACACACTTGAGCATTCAAATGTGTCAAAAGAGGTCATGGGGACTCCCTAGGGGTCTTAGTACGCGTTATCAAATGTTAGGACCCCTAGGGAGTCCCTATGACCCCTTTTGACACATTTCAAAGCTCAAATGTTTATTAAGGGATATTAATACACCTTAATAAACACTTGAGCCTTCAAATGTGTCAAAAGGGATCATGGGGACTCCTTACGGCGTCTTAGTATGCATTATCAAGCGTTAAGATCCCTAGGGAGTCCCCATGACCTTTTTTGACACATTTGAATGCTCAAGTGTGGCTTAAATGGTATTAATACATCTTAAGCCACACTTGAGCATTCAAATATGTTAAAAGGGGTCATGGAGACTCCCTACCAGTCCTAACACTTGATAACACATACTAGGACCCTCTAAAGAGTCCACATGACCTCTTTTGACACAGTTGAATACTCAATAGTGTCTTAAGGGGTCTTAATACCCCTTAATACACACTTGAATCTTCAAATGTGTCAAAAAAGGTCATGGGAACTCTCTAGGGGTCCTAACGCTTGATAATGCATACTGAGACCCCTAGGGAGTCCACATGACCCCTTTTGACACATTTGAATGCTCAAGTGTGTCTTAAGGGGTATTAATACCCCTTAAGACACACTTGAGCATTCAAATGTGTCAAAAGGGGTCATGGAGACTCCTTAGGTGTCCTAACACTTGATAATGCGTAGTAGGACCCCTAGGGAGCCCCCATGACCCCTTTTGACACATTTGAATGCTCAAGTGTGTCTTAAGGGGTACTAAGACCCCTTAAGACACATTTGAGCATTCAAATGTGTCAAAAGGGGTAATGGAGACTCCCTAGGGGTCCTAAATCTTGATAATGAGTACTAGGACCCCTAGGGAGTCCCCATGACCCCTTTTGACACATTTGAAAGTTCAAGTGTGTCTTAAGGGGTCTTAGAACCCCTTAAAATACACTTGAGTATTCAAATGTGTCAAAAGGGGTGATGGGGACTTTTTAAAGGTCCTAACGTGTGATAAGACATACTAAGACCCCTAGGGAGTCCCCATGACCCCTTTTGAAATATTTGAATACTCAAGTGTGTCTTAAGTGGTCTTAGGACCTCTTAAGACACATTTGAGTATTCAAATGTGTCAAAAAGAGTCATGGAGACTCACTAGGGGTCCTGACACTTGATAACGTGTACTAGGACCCCTAGGGAGTCCCCATGTCTCCTTTTGAGACATTTGAAGGCTCAATTGTGTTTTAACGGGACTTAATACCCCTTAAGCCAGACTTGAGCATTCAAATTTTTAAAAAGGGGTCATGGGGCATCCTTATGGGTCCTAACACTTGATAACACATACAAGGACCCCCTAGGGAGTCCACATGAACCCTTTTGACACATTTAAATATTCAAGTGTGTCTTAAAGAGTCTTAATACCTCTTAAGACACACTTGACCATTCAAATGTGTCAAAAAGGGTCATGGCGACTCTCTAAGGGTTCTAACGCTTGATAACACGTATTAGGACCCCTAAGGATTCCCCATGACCCATTTTGACATATTTGAATGCTCAAATGTGTTTTAAAGAACCCTTAAGACACACTTGAGCAATCAAATGTGTCAAAAGGAGTCATGGGGACTCCCTAAGGGTCCTATCACTTGATAACACATACTAGGACCCCCTAGGGAGTCCCCATGACCCCTTTTGACACATTTGAATGCTCAAGTGTGTCTTAAGGGGTATTAAGACCCTTTTAGACACACTTGAGCTTTCAAATGTGTCAAAAGGGGTGATGGGGACTCCATAGGGGTCCTAGTATGCATTATCAAATGTTAGGACCCCCAGGGAGTCGCCATGACCCCTTTTGGCACACTTGAGCATTCAAATGTGCCAAAAGGGGTCATGGCGACTCCCTGGGGGTCCTAACATTTGATAATGCGTACTAGGACCCCTATGGAGTTCCCATGACCCCTTTTGACACATTTGAAAGCTCAAGTGTGTCTAAAGGGGTCTTAATACCCCTTAAGACACACTTGGGCATTCAAATGTGTCAAAAGGGATCATGGGGACTCTTTATGGGTCCTAACTTTTGATAACACATACTAGGACCTCTATGGAGTTCTCATGATCCCTTTTGACATATTTGAATGCTCAAGTATGTCTTAAGGGGTCTAAATACCCTTTAAAACACACTTGAGTATTCAAATGTGTCAAAAGGGGTCATGGGGACTCCCTAGGGGTTCTAACACTTGATAACGCATACTAGGACCCCTGGAGAGTCCTCATGACCCCTTTTGACACATTTGAAAGCTCAAGTGTGTCTTAAGGGGTATTTAGACCCCTTAAGACACATTGCAGCATTCAACTATGTCAAAATGGGTCATGGGGACTCGCTAGGGGTCCTAACATTTGATAACGCGTACTAGGACCCCTAGGGAGTCCCCATGACCCCTTTTGACATATTTTAATGCTCAAATGTGTCTTAAAGGGGTCCCCTTTAAGACACATTTGAGCATTGAAATGTGTTAAAAGGGGTCATGGGGACTCCGTAGGGGTCCTAACACTTGATAATGCGTAGTAGGACCCCTAGGGAGTCCCCATGACCCCTTTTGACACAATTGAATGCTCAAGTGTGTCTTAAGTGGTATTAAGACCCCTTAAGACACACTTGAGCATTCAAATGTGTCAAAAGGGGTCATGGGGACTCCCTAGGGATCTTAACGCTTGATAACACATACTAGGACCCCTAAGGAGTCTCCATGACCTCTTTTGACACATTTGAATATTCAAATTTGTCAAAAGAGGTCATGGGGACTCCCTAGGGGTCCTAACACTTGATAATGCGTAGTAGAACCCCTATGGAGTCCCCATGACCCTTTTTGACATAGTTGAATACTCAAGTGTGTCTTAAGTGGTATTAGGACCCCTTAAGACACACTTAAGTATTGAAATGTGTCAAAAGGGGTTATGGGGACTCCCTAGGGGTCCTAGTATGTCTTGTCACGTGGTAGGACCCTTAAAAATTCTCCATGACCTCTTTTGACATATTTGAATGCTCAAGTGTGTCTTAAGAGGTTCTAAGACCCCTTAAGACACACTTGAGCATTGAAATGTGTCAAAAGGGGTCATGGGGAGTCCTTAGGGCTCCTAGTACGTGTTATCAAGTTTTAGGACCCCTAGGGAGTCTCCATGACCTTTTTTCACACATTTGAAGGCTCAAGTGTGTCTTAAGGGTTATTAAGACCCCTTAAGACACACTTGAGCTTTTAAATGTGTCAAAAGGGGTCATGGGGACTCCCTAGGTATCTTATTACACGTGATCAAGTGTTAGGACCCCTAAGGAGTCCCCATGACGCCTTTTGACACATTGGAATGCTCAAGTGTGTCTTAAGACATAGTTGAGTGTTCTAATGTGTCAAAAGGGGTCATGGGGACTCCCTAGGGGTCCTAGTATGCCTCATCATGCGTTAAGATCCCTAGGGAGTCTGAATGACCCCTTTTGACACATTGGAACACTTAAGTGTGTCTTAAGGGGTCTTAGGACCCCTTAAGACACACTTGAGCATTCCAATGTGTCAAAAGGGGTCATTGGGACTCCCTAAAGGTCCTAGTATGCCTTATCACGTCTTAGGACTCCTAGGGAGTCCCCATGACCCCTTTTGACAAATTGGAATGCTCAAGTGTGTCTTAAGAGGTCCTAAGATGCGTTAAGATGCACTTGAACATTCTAATATATCGAAAGGGGTCATGGGGACTCCCTACGGTTCTTAGTAAGCCGTATCATGTGTTAGGACCCCTAGAGATTCCTCATGACCCCTTTTCACAAATTAGATCTCTCAAGTGTGTCCTAAGGGGTCATAGGAGCCCTTAGGACACACTTGAGTGTTCTAATGTGTCAAAATGGGTCATGGGGACTCTCTAGTGGTCCTAGTACACCTTATCACGCATTAAGACCTCTAAAGAGTCCCCATGACCCCTTTTGATGCATTGGAATGCTCAAGTCTATCTTAAGGGGTCCTAGGACCCCTTAAGATAGACTTGAGCATTCCAATGTGTCGAAAGGGTTCATGGGGACTCCCTAGGGGTCCTAGTACGCCTTATCATGCCTTAGGACTCCTAAGGGTCATGGGGACTCCTTAGAGGTCCTAGTACACCTTATCATGCTCAAGTGTATTTTAAGGGGTCTTTTGACATGTCCTAATGTATTCTAAAGGGTCATCATTCCATCGAAGTTGTATTTGAAACCTTAATGACCCCTTAACGGGCTTGCCTACCCTGATTTGACATGTGGTGTCCCGAGACCACACCATGGACCCCTTTCAAGTTCTACTTGGCAAAAGTCATCCAAATTTGGTACATAGGTCCTCTGATATGTCCTAATGCATTTAAAAGGGTCCCCTCTCCATTGAAGTTGCATTTGGAACCCTAATGACCCCTTAACATGTCTACCGATTCTGATTCGACATGTGGTGTCCCGAGAGCACCCGATGGACCACTTTTGAGTTCTACTGGGCAAAAGTCTTCCAAATTTGGTACGTAGGTCCTCTGACATGTCTTAATGGGTTCCAAAGGGTTACCATTGCATGGAAGTTGCATTTGGAACCCTAATGACTCCTTAATAGCCCTACCAACCCTGATTCAACATGTGGTGTCCCGAGAGCACCCCATGGACCCCTTTTGATTTCTACTATGCAAAAGTCATCGAAATTTGGTACGTAGGTCCTCTAACATGTCCTAATGTGTTCCAAATAGTCCTCATTCCATGGAAGTTGCATTTGGAACCCTAATGACCCCTCAACAGGCCTGTCTACCCCGATTCAACATGTGGTGTCCCGAGAGCACCCCAAGGACCCCTTTCAAGTTCTACTAGGCAAAAGTCATCCAAATTTGGTACGTAGGTCCTATGACATGTCCTAATGTCTTCTAAAGGGTCACTATTCTATGGAAGTTGCATTTGGAACCCTAATGACCCCTTAACGTGCCTTCTAACCCCGATTCGACATGTTGTGTCCCGAGAGCACCCCATGGACCCCTTTTGAGTTCTACTAGGCAAAAGTCATCCAAATTTATTACGTAGGTCATCTGACATGTCCTAATGTGTTCTAAAATGTTTTCATTCCATTGAAGTTGCATTTGGAATCCTAATGACCCCTTCATAGACCTACCGACCCTGATTCGACATGTGGTGTCCTGAGAGCATCCCATGGACCCCTTTCGAGTTCTACTAGGCAAAAGTCATCCAAATTTGGTACGTAGGTCCTCTAACATGTCGTAATGTGTTCTGAAGGGTCTTTATTCAATGGAAGTTTCATTTGGAACCCTAATGACCCCTTAACAGGTCTGATGACCGTAATTTGACATGTGTCCCGAGAGCACTCCAAGGACCCCTTTCAAGTTCTACTAGGTAAAAGTCATCCAAATTTGATACATAGGTCCTTTGACATGTCCTAATGAATTTGAGAGGGTCATAGTTCCATCAAAGTTACATTTGGAACCCTAATGACCCCTTAACAGGACTACCAACCCTGATTCGACACGTGGTCTTCTGAGAGCACCCCATGGACCCTTTTCAAGTTTTATTAGGAAAAAGTCATCCAAATTTGGTAGTAGGTCCTTTGACATGTCCTAATGCATTCCAAAGGGTCACTGTTCCATTGAAGTTTCATTTGGAACCCTAATGACCCCATAACAAGCCTACCGACCCTGATTCGACATGAGGTCTCTCAAGAGTACCCCGTGGACCTCTTTCGAGTTCTACTAGGAAAAATTCATCCAAATTTGGTATGTAGGTCCTATGACATGTCCTAATACATTTCAAAGGGTCACTGTTCCATTGAAGTTGCATTTCAAACTCTAATGACCCCTTAATAGGCCAATCCACCCCGATTAGATATGTGGTCTCCTGAGAGCACCCCATGGACCTCTTTCGAGTTCTACTAGGCAAAAGTCATCCAAATTTGGTACATTGTTCCTATGACATTTTATAATGCATTCCAAAGGGTCACCTTTCCATTGAAGTTGCATTTGTAACCCTAATGACCCCTTAACAGGCCTATCGACCTTGATTCGACATGTGGTCTCCCGAGAGCAACCCATGGACCCCTTTCGAGTTATTTTGGGAAAAATTCATATGAATCATGGAATTAGGTCCTCTTACATGTCCTAATGTGTTCCAAAGGGTCACTATTCTATTGAAGTTTCATTTTGAACCCTAATGCCCCCTTAATAGGCCTACCACCCCCTATTCGACATGAGGTCTCCCGAGAGCACCCCATGGACCCCTTTCAAGTTCTACTAGGAAAAGGTCATCCAAATTTGGTACGCAGGTCCTATAACATGTCCTAATGCATTCTAAAGAGTCACCATTTCATCAAAGTTTTATTTAGAACCCTAACGACCCCTTAATAGGCCTATCGACCCCATTTCAACATGTGGTCTCTCGAGAGCACACTATGGACCCCTTTCAAGTTTTACTAGGTAAAAGTCATCCAAATTTGGTACATAGGTCCTATGACATATCCTAATGCATTCCAAAGGGTGACCATTCTATCAAAGTTTCATTTGGAACCCTAATGACCTCTTAACAGGCAGGTACCGACCCCAATTCGACATGTGGTCTCCCGAGAGCACCCCATGGACCCCTTTCGAGTTCTACTAGGAAAAAGTTATCTAAATTTGGTACGTAGGTCATCTGATATGTCATAATGCATTCAAAAGGATCACCATTCATTGAAAGTTTCATTTGGAACCCCGATGACCCCTTAAGTCACCTATTGACCCCGAATCACACAATGGTCTCCCAAGACCACCCCATGGACCCTTTTCAAGTTTGACTAATCAAAATTCATCTAAATTGTGGAGTTAGGTCCTCTGACATGTTTTAATATGTTCCAAATGGTCACCATGCATCAAAGGTTGTCTCACGAGCCCTAATGACCCCTTAAGATGCCTAGCGACACTGATTGGACATGTTGTCTCTTGAGAGCACCCCATGGACCCTTTTTGAGTTCGACTAGGAAAAAGTCATTAAAATTTGGTACATTGGTCCTTGGACATGCCCTATTGCCTTCCAAATGGTCACTATACATTTGAAGTTGCCTCACAAACCCTAATTACCCCTTAAGACGTCTAGCGAGCCCGATTTTACCTATTGTCTCATGAGAGGATCTGTTATAACTTAAATTAAATATTAAAATAATATATAAAATATTTGAAAAAATATAATATTTAATAGACTAAATATATAATATATATTATAAGATATATTAGATATTACATTTAATATATATTATCAAATATACAATATATTAATGTCCTATTCATTTTATATATTATATATATTAGACATTATATTATATTATATACACAACAATATTTAATATATAATTTATAATATATACATAATGTATATATATTATGTAAAATTTATATTATAATATAAAAATATTGCATTTAATATAAATTTGAACAAACTATATACTTAGGTCATTTAAATTGATATTATCGAATATATAATATAAATAAATAATATATAATATATATACTATATAATATAAAATATAAAACATAAAATATAAAACCTAAAATATAAAACATAAATATAAAATATATAAATTATTCATTGTTAGGGTGAAAGAAAAAAACATCAAAATTAAAGGGAAATAAAAAAAGAGTGGTAGGGGGAAACTTTTGAAATTTGAAATTAAAGCAAAATTGGGTACATGAAAAAATCGGGTACCCGATTAGGCTTGGTAATAGCTTTGGAAACCAAAGCTCCATGGTCAACGTTGAAGGTGTGCAAAAAATGTGTTTTTTCTCTATTTTTCTTATGTCGACACTTCGACCATTAGGTTGACGCCTTTTTTTCCACCCGATTTCGATAAAATGGAAACGGTTTCTTCATATGATTGTCAACTTTCCATCGATATAAGTGCTGTCAGATTTTGAATTCGTTAAGTATTATTAGTTATTTTCTAGTTCACATACGTCTAAAGTCCTGACTGACATATTGATGGAAAAATAGCTATAACTTTCAAATCGTATAACATTTTTGAAATCTGAAAGATGCGTCACATTCTATGCTTCATCTAGTATAAGAAAAAAATTTTAAAAAATGAATTATGATAAGTTTTCAATGAGCTAAGGTGGTTAGACACGAGAGTTTTTAAATTATGAAAGTGTTGTAGCAAAAAAATCATAATTGATTATGTGTTTGGAATAAAAATATCAAAAAATATGTGTCACATCCGAGTATGAGTTAGCTACTTATATATAGAATATTATAAAAAAATATTATCATTCGCTTTTGATTAGGGTGGTCAGACATACACGTACTTCTTATTTTTTTGCTGAAATATTTGTTGTGCTGCATTGCAATCTATACTTTTTACCAATCCTATTAATTTGTTTTCAGAAAAGACTTAGTAGTTTAGAAACTACATTCAAATTTCTACAAATTATATTCTTACAACTTTTTTATATTAGGTTGATAACTTGAGCATTCCAATGTGTCATAAAGGGTCATAGGGACTCCCTATGGATCTTAACGCATGATAAGGCATACTAGGACACCTAGGGAGTCCCTATGACCCCTTTTGACAAATTGGAATGCTCAAGTGTGTCTTAAGGGGTCATAGGACCCCTTAAGACACACTTGAGCATTCCAATGTGTCAAAAGTGGTCATGGGGACTCCCTAGGGGTCCTAACGCGTGATAAGACATAATAGAACCCCTAGGGAGTCCCAATGACCCCTTTTGACACATTGGAATGTTCAAGTGTGTTTGAAGGGGTCCTAAGACCTCTTAAGACACATTTGAGCATTCCAATGTGTCATAAGGGGTCATGGGGACTCCCTAGGGGTCCTAACGTGTGATATCTCAATCCCAATCCCTAGGGGTAATAATGTGCCCGCAATCCCTACCATATTTCAGAGTACTGATGAGAAGCAATGGCGAAAGTCTGAGACAAAGGTGGTGCCGGCATTGAAGCGGTAAGATATTCTTCATAATATCGCAGGGGGGGGGCACCATCGAAACGATAAGGCTTTCCTCATAATGTTGTGTCGCCACTGATCTCTTCTTTAAATTTATTAATGCGGTCAGTTCTACGACACGTGCATCATTTCTAGTACAACTGCTCATTTTACCAAACCCTTCCTTGCTCTCCATAATCTTCGACCGGTTCAAAGATCCATCCGGTTGTTCTTGTTTAACCTCCCAATGACTTTGTTCAGCTACCAGATTATCAATAGGTGTGGTACAATTGTCTGGGACGACTAGAATCTATTTTGAGAACCTTTACAATTTAGCATTTCGGTTGAAAAAGTAGGGAAAGATACCATTTCATAGCCACAAGTGGTGGAAACAAAGTGATTCTCTTGCCCTCTGCTTCTATAATCTGCCTCCAGTGAACTATTCTTCAAAGCCTCCATTTCTGTGTAGCTAGGGTTTTTGGCACCTGTAAAAGGCACTACTATGCCACTGTAGGGACTCATGCTCGTGCTCTGAATCATATTAAATAATATTTAAAATGTAAAATGTATATTATATAATATTTAATATATAATATATAATATTATATATAATATATAATCTAATATATAGTTTTTAATATTAATATATATTAAATAATATTAAATATAATATTTAATATATAATTCATATTATATAATATTTAATATATAACTAATATATAACAATTAATATATAATTGATATTATATAATATTTAATATATAACTAATAACTATCAAATATATATCAAATATATAACTATAATTGATAAAGTGGAACCAAATTTCGAAATTAGAAATTAGACAAAATGGAGGCAAAGCAAAAATTTGAAATTCTGCCGCCAGATTCGGGTACACGATAATATCGAGTACCCGATAATATCGGGTACCCGATTAGGCTCAGTATTGGTCTGTGCACCAAACCTACTTGGTCAACTCTTCAAGTGTCACAAAAATGTGTTTTTCTTTTGTTTCTCTCAGTTCTAGACTTCGACCATGTAGCTGACGACTTTTTTTTCACCCGAATTTGATAAAATGAAAAGTGTATCTTAAGGAGATTATCAGCTTTCTATCGATATAATTGCTGTCAAATTTTGAATTCGTTAAGTAATTATTAGTTATTTTCTAATCGAGCTACCTCTAAAGTGCCGATTTAGATACTATTTGAAAAATGACTATATCTTTCAAACGGTATAACATTTTTGAAATTTGAAAGGTGCGTCACATTCTATGCTTCATCTAGTATAAGAAAAAATTAAAAAAAATTGAATTATGATAAGTTTTCAATGAGTTAAGGTGGTCAGACATGAGAGTTTTTAATTTTGAAAGCGCTGTAGCAAAAAAATCATAATTAATTATCTTTTTGGAATAAAAATATGAAAAAATATGCGTCACATCCGGGCATGAGTTAGCTACTTATATATAGAATATTATAAAAAAATATTATCATTTTCTTTTGATTAGGGTGGTCAGACATACAAGTACTTCTTATTTTTTTGCTGAAATATTTGTAGTGCTGCATTGCAATCTATACTTTTTACCAATCATATTAAATTTTTTTCAAAAAAGGCTTAGTAGTTTAGAAACTACATTCAATTTTCTACAAATTATATTCTTACAACTTTTTGATATTAGGTTGATAACTAGTTCATTTTTTCACGCCAAGTTGACTAATCCTAATTGTCTGATTTTTCATTGCCACTTAAGGGCATAGTTTGGCCCCTCATGATCTTGCACATACACTTACATTAAATATTATTTAATATATATTAATATCAAAAAATATATATTAGATTATATATTATATATATTAAATATTATATAATATACATGTTACATTAAATATTATTTAATTATATATTAATATCAAAAACTATATATTAGATTATATATTATATATAATATTATATATTAAATATTATATAATATACATTTTACATTTTAAATATTATTTAATATGATTTTGAGCATGAGCATGAGTCCCTACAGAGGCATAATTGTGCCTTTTATAAGCACTAAAAACCCTAGCTACACAGAAATGGAGGCTTTGAAGAATGGTTCATTGGAGGCGGATTATAGAAGCAAAGGGCAAGAGAATCACTCTGTTTCCACCGCCTGTGGCTGTGAAATGGTATCTTTCCCTACTTTTTCAACTAGAACGCTAAATTGTAAAGGTTCTCAATATAGATTTTCATCACCTGACAATTGTACCATGCCTGTTGATAATCTGACAGCTCAACAGAGTCATTGGGAGGTTAAACAAGAACAACCAGACGGATCTTTGAACCGGTCGAAGATTATGGAGAGCGGGGAAGGGTTTGGTAAAATGAGAAGTTTTACTAGAAATTATGCAGGCATCATAGAACTGACTGCATTAATAAATTTAAAGAACAGATCAGAGGCGGTGCGAACATTATGAGGAAAGCCTTACTGTTTCGATGGCGTCACCCCGATATTATGAAGAATGTCTTGCCGCTTCAATGATGGCGCCACTCTGTCTCAGACTTTCACCATTGCTTCTCATCAGTACTTTGAGATATGGTAGGGATTGTGGGCTTTTGCATAGCATAGTCCATCATAAATTCTCTATAAATCATCATGCGTTACAGTATTCTGCGCATTTTTGAACGACTTACTCGAAGAATTTAATTTTTATTGTAATTTTGGATCCATGGATTATCATTTTGCACCCGAAGAGAAGTTGCAGATTGCAAGATTTTGATAAATTTGGTTTATCTCATTTTCTTTCTCTGCCATTTCTAAGTAATACGATTTTGTTTTTGTCCATCTTAAATGATTTCACCTAAAGTTAATGAATTTTTTTAGATGATTTTGTTTGAATTTTTAATGAAATTTCTTCCATGGATGCTAATGAAATCTCTTCCATGAATGCTGATAAGACGTTTAAATTTAGAGTTAATAAATTCTATAGCTTAAATGTTCTTTTTTGTAGAAGGTTATTTTCATGGTTTATGATTCATGCAATTCCTTAATAGTTTCATTCTTAACAAAATTCATAACTAGATTTTCCATAGCCAATTTTCATCTTGATCATTGAAATATTTTCTCCGCAACTGAACATTTTGGAATCAGTCGATATACAATCACATTTTTCTCTTGGCCAATTCTGTGGGCTCGCGATTGAGCCTATAGATCCATAAAAGGGTTGAAATCTGGATCTGGTGGAAGAGTAGTATTAGCAAGAAGTCATTCACTAACATCTCATCGGGTCATGGGGACTCCCTAGGGGTCCTAGTATGCCTTATCACACGTTAGGGAACCCTAGGGAGTCCCCATGACCCATTTTCACAAATTGGAATGCTCAAGTGTGCCTTAAGGGGTCTTAAGACCCCTTCAGACACACTTGATCATTCCAATGTGTCAAAAGGGGTCATCGGGACTCCCTAGGGGTCCTAGTACGCCTTATCATGTGTTAGGACCCCTAGGGAGTCCCCATGACCCCTTTTGACACATTGCAAGCCTCAAGTGTGTCTTAAGGGATCCTAGGACCCCTTAAGACACACTTGAGCCTTGCAATGTGTCAAAAGGGGTCATGGGGACTCCCTAGGGGTCCTAGTACACCTTATCACATGTTAGGACCTGTAAGGAGTCCCCATGACCCCTTTTGACACATTGGAATGCTCAAATGTGTCTTAAGGGGTTTTAGGACCCCTTAAGACACACTTGAGCATTCCAATGTGTCAAAAGGGGTCATGGGGACTCCATAGGGGTCCTAGTATGCCTTATCACATGTTAGGAACCCTAGGGAGTCCCCATGATCTTTTTTGACACATTGGAATATTCAAGTGTGTCTTAAGGGGTCGTAGGACCCCTTAAGATACACTTGAGCATTCCAATGTGTCAAAAGGGGTCATGGGGACTCCCTAGGGGTCTGAATATGTCTTATCATGCATTAGGACTCCTAGGGAGGCCCCATGATCCCTTTTGACACATTAGAATGCTCAAGTGTGTCTAAAGGGGTCTTAGCACCCCTTAAGACACACTTGAGAACTCTAATGTGTCAAAAAAGGTCATGGGGCCTCCCTAGGGGTCCTAGTATGCCTTATCATGTGTTATGACCCCAAGGGAGTCCCCATGACCCCTTTTGTCACATTGGAACACTCAAGTGTGTCGTTGAATGGTCAAGTGTGTCTTAAGGGGTCTTACAAACCCTTATGATACACTTGAGTGTTCCAATGTGTCAAAAGGGGTCATGGGGACTCCCTAGGGGTCTTAGTACACCATATCATAGATTAGGACCCCTAGGAAGTACCCATGACCCCTTTTGACATAGTCAAATGCTCAAGTGTGTCTTAAAAGGTCTTAGGACCCCTTCAAACACACTTAAGCATTCCAATGTGTCAAAAGGGGTCATCAGAACTCCCTAGGGGTCCTAATATGCCTTATCATGTGATATGACCCCTAGGGAGTCCCCATGACCCCTTTTGACACATTAGAACACTCAAGTGTGTCTTAAGGGGTCTTAGGACCCCTTAAGACACACTTGACTATTCCAATGTGCCAAAATGGGTTATGGGGACTCCCGCGGGGTCCTAGTATGCCTTATCACATGATAGGACCCCTAGGAAGTCCCCATGACCCTTTTTGACACATTGAAATGCTCAAGTTTGTCTTAAGGGGTCATAGCACCCCATTTTGACACACTGGAATGCTCAAGTTTGTCTTAAGGGGTCTTCAGAACCCTTAAGACACACTGGAGCATTCTAATGTGTCAAAAGGAGTCATGGGGACTCCATAGGGGTCCTAGTACGCCTTATCATGTGTTAGGATCCCTATGGAGTCCCCATGAACCCTTTTGACACATTCAAACCCTCAAGTGTGTCTTAAGGGGTCGTATGACCCCTTAAGACACACTTGAGAATTCTAATATGTCAAAAAGGGTCATGGAGACTACCTAGGGGTCCTAGTATGCTTTATCATGTGGTAGGAACCCTAGGGAGTCCCTATGACCCCTTTTGACACATTAGAATGCTAAAGTGTGTCTTAAGGGGTCATAAGACCCCTTAAGACACACTTTAGCATTCTAATATGTCAAAAGGGGTCATGGGGACTCCCTAGGGTTCTAGTACATCTTATCACATGTTAGGAACCCTACGGAGTCCCCATGACCCTTTTCTGACACATTAAAACACTGAAGTGTGTATTAAGGTGTCCTAGGATCCCTTCAGACACACTTGAGTGATGCAATGTGTCAAACGGGGTCATGAGGACTCCCTAGGGTTCCTAGTATGTCTTATCACATGTTAGGACTTCTAGGAAGTCCCCATGATCCCTTTTGACACATTCAAATGCTCAAGTGTGTCTTAAGGGGTCCTACAACCCCTTAAGACACACTTGAGCATTCGAATGTGTCAAAAGGGGTCATGAGGACTCCCTAGGGTCCTAACGCATAATAAGGTGTACTAGGACCCTTAAGGAGTCCCCATGACCCCTTTTGACACATTAAAGCACTCAAGTGTGTCTTAGGACACCTTAAAACACACTTGAGCATTCAAATGTGTCAAAAGGGGTCATGGGGACTCCCTAGGGGTCCTAACGCATGATAAGGCATACTAGGATGTCTAGGGAGTCCCCATGACCCATTTTGACACATTGAAATGCTCAAGTGTGTCCGTAGGGGTCCTAGGACCCCTTAAGACACACTTGACTATTCTAATGTGTCAAAAGGGGTCATGGGGACACCCTAGGGGTCCTAACATGTACTAGGACCCGTAGCGAGTCCCCATGACCCCTTTTGACACATTGGAATTCTCATGTGTGTGTTAAGGGGTCCTACGACCCTTTAAAACACACTTGAGCATTTGAATGTGTCAGACGGGGTCATTGGGACTCCCTAAGGGTCCTAACACATGATAAGGCGTACTAGGACCCCTAAGGAGTCCCCATGACCCCTTTTGGCACATTGGAATGCTCAATTGTGTCCGAAGGGGTCCTAGGACCCCTTTTGACACACTTGAGTGTTCTAATGTGTCAAAAGGGGTCATGGCAACTTCCAAGGGGTCCTCACGCTTGATAAGACATACTAGGACCCCTAGGGAGTCCCGATGACCCCTTTTGACACATTGGAAGGCTCAGGTGTGTCTTAAGGTGTCCTATGACCCCTTCAGACACACTTGAGCATTATAATATGTCAAAAGGGGTGATGGAGACTACCTATGTGTCCTAGTATGCCTTATCATGCATTAGGACCCTTAGGGAGTCCCCATGACCTCATTTGACACATTAGAATGCTCAAGTGTGTCTTAAGGAGTCGTAGGACCCATTAACACACACTTGAGCATTCCAATGTGTCAAAAGGGGTCATGGAGACTCCCTAGGGGTCCTAGTGTGCCTTATCACATGTTAGGACTGCTAGAGAGTCCCCATGACCCCTTTTGACAAATTGGAATGCTCAAGTGTGCCTTAAGGGGTCTTAGGACCGCTTAAGACACACTTGAATGTTCCAATGTTTCAAAAGGAGTCATGTCGACTCCCTAGGGGCCCTAGTATGCCTTATCACGCGTTAAGACCTCTAGGAAGTCCTCATGACCCCTTTTGACACATTGAAATCCTCAAGTGTGTCTTAAGGGGTCTTAAGACCCCTTCAGACACACTTGATTGTTCCAATGTGTCAAAAGGGATCACCGACACTCCCTAGGGGTCCTAGTACACCTTATCTTGCATTAGGACCCCTAGGGAGTCCCCATGACCCCTTTTGACATAATAGAACACTCAAGTGTGTCTTAAGGGGTCATAAGAACCCTTAAGACACACTTGAGCATTCCAATGGGTGAAAATAGGTCATGGGGAGTCCCTACGGGTCCTAGTACACCTCATCATGTGTTAGGACCCCTAGGAAGTTCCCATGACCTCTTTTGACACATTGGAATGCTCAAGTGTGTCTTAAAGGGTCCTAGGACACCTTCAGACATACTTGAGCATTCCAATCTATCAAAAGGGGTCATGGGGACTCCCTAGGGGTCCTAGTATGCCCTATCACGTATTAGGACCTTTTGATAAATTAGAATGCTCAAGTGTGTCTTAAGGGGTCTTAGGACCACTTAAGATATGCTTGAGTGTTCCAAGGTGTCAAAATAGATCATGGGGACTCCCTAGGGGTCCTAGTATGCCTTATCATGCATTAGGATCCCTAGGGAGTCCCCATGACCCCTTTTGACACATTGGAATGCTAAAGTGTGTCTTAAGGGGTCTTAGGACCCCTAACGACACACTTGAGCATTCCAATATTGCAAAAAGTGGTCATGGGGACTCCCTAGGGGCCCTAGTATGCCTTATCATGCATTAGGACCCCTAGGAAGACCCCATGACCCCTTTCAACACATTGGAATGCTCAAGTGTGTCTTAAGGGGTCTTAGGACCCCTTCAAACACACTTGAGTGTTCTAATATATCAAAAGGGGTCATCGGGACTGCCTAGAGGTCCGAGTACTCCTTATCTTGCATTACGACCCCTAGGGAGTCCCCATGACCCCTTTTGACACATTAGAATTCTCAAGTTTGTCTTAAGGGGTCTTAGGACCCCTTAAGACACACTTGAGTGTTCCGATGTGTCAAAAGGGATCATGGGGACTCCCTACGGGTCCTAGTATGCTTTATCACGTTTTAGGACCCTTAGGAAGTTCCCATGACCCCTTTTGACACATTGGAATGCTCAAGTGTGTCTGAAAGGGTCCTAGAACCCCTTCGGACATACTTTAGCATTCCAATATGTCAAAAGTGGTCATGGGGACTCCCTAGGGGCCCTAGTATGCTTTATCATGTGTTAGGACCCCTAGGAAGTCTCAATGAACCCTTTCGACACATTGGAATGCTCAAGTGTGTCTTAATGGGTCTTAGGACCCCTTCGAACACACTTAGTGTTCCAATGTGTCAAAAGGGGTTATCGGGACTACCTAGGGGTCCTAGTACGCATTATCTTGCGTTAGGACCCTTAGGGAGTCCCCATGATCTAGTTACACCTTATCACACCTTAGGACCCCTAGGGAGCTCCCATGACCCCTTTTGACACATTCGAACACTCGAGTGTGTATGACCCCTTTTAACAAATTGGAATGCTCAAGTGTGTCTTAAGGGGTCTTATGACCCCTTAAGACACACTTGAGTGTTCCAATGTGTGAAAAGGGGTCATGGGGACTCCCTAGGGATCTTAATACACCTTATCACACATTAGGACCCCTAGGGAGTTGTAATACCCCTCTAACCCTAATATAAGTTTTATGTTTTTGAAAGAATTAAGATCCTTCGATATTTTCTTACAGCTTAAGTTGTACATGATACTTGTTTGATCTATTCCTATAGTTGTTTATAATAATTTCATAAGCTAGTACTCAATGATTCTAATATCAGACATACTATCTAAAGGTATCATTCTTGTATGTATTTATCTCCATGTATGTATTGAGTACCTACAAGACCTTTATGAACATAGTTAGGATGTTATATGATATGTACTTGATAGATATATATAAGTGGTTATTTATATTTTCTTCTATTAAAGTTACCTTGGATGAATCTTGTATCTCACTTGATGATTTGATTATGTTAATTTATTATTAGTATTGATAAGAGACTAACACAATGCTTGAGATTCTAACCTTCATTATGATGATGCTACATGCTTTGAGTGTATATATATACATGATGTGTTTTCATGATTCAGGACGAAGTCGTAGTTACTCACATAGCTGAGGTCCACATGATGTATTGATCCTGGTTATCTGTCTACAATGTTTTCTTTTATATGTATATCCGTGCATATGTATTTCTTCTTTGTGATGCAGGCTTGCAGGTACCGGGCATCGACTTCACCTGGCTTCACAGGTCTGAGCATGCCCTGAAATCCTCAATGGTTTTTGTTATGGAGATAGTACTAAGGCCCCTACATGAGTCTTCCTTTGTCATTATTCCAATTTGGGAATATTAGGGTTCCTTATTTGTCAGTCAACCTTTGGGTCAAAAACCCAGATCCAACGCACCCGGTTGGGCATGGTTGTAGTTAGTGCCTTGTGACCACTTGAATTCATTTGGTTGTATGATTTGTTTACTCATTTTATTTATTTCTCCTTCTTGGTATGATTCTTAGTTAATCTTTCTATGTTGTGTTTCAGGAGTTTGGCTTGACTTTCCTTCTTGACTTTAGTTGACCTTGTTTGATCTTATGGTTTTCTCGATATGTTTCATAGATGATTTGGATGACCTCTTTGGATGATTAGATTTATTTTGAGACATGTGATTTTATTCTACCTCAGTGTTATATCCTATAGCAATTATAAATAGGTAATAATATTGTGATCTATTACTTCATAATCTTATAGATTATAGTGTTTGGTATTTGGCATGTATCTATATAAATATAAATATATATATATATATGGGTGCACACATATATGTATTTATATATATATAATTTATATGTGATTATATGTTAATTATTGTAGATGTTATTGATGGTGTATATTTTGGGATTAATGTAAAGTATAATATTATTAATAATTAAATATTAAATAATGCGAGGTATATTATTCTCAATTGTTAATTATTAATAATGAGGATAGGTTATATATATAGATATTGATGTAATTAATGATGGCATATGCATATATGTTAGGATAATATTACATATGTGTATGAATGAATATAAATAATCTTTTATTGTATATTTGAGTAATATAGTTGTATGATATTAAGTTATTTTATAATACCCTTTAGTTAAGAGTTAGTTGGGAGTTGGTTACTTTTCCTATCAACCTTTGAAAATCTATTTATATGCACTACTTTCTCATTTGAAGAGGGGGCATTTTGGGGCTGAAGCATTGAGGAGAGGATGGCCTTAATTTTCATGGTGATTTTGGAGAGAAAACTTAGAGATGTGAGGGAGATTTTGTAAGCATATGTCTTTAAGAATTTTTGGTTATCTTTGCTTTTGGGAGAGAGATATTTTTGTGAGAATTTCAATAGTTGAGAGAGGGATTCTTTTCTGTGGAATTATTTCTTTCTTTCATGGAGATTTCTGAAAGTGGATAGGGTTTGAAGGATGCATCTCAAGTTTGGATTTGTCTTCTCTTTTGTTTCCTTCCTTCTTCGATTCAACATTCGTAGGACATGAGGTATGGATTGAATATGTTAGTTACTTTATGTCTCTGATAGATTATGAATCTATTTATATATTATAATTATTTATTATATCTGTACTTTTAATTTCTATGGTTATTTTAAAGTTTTGAGTTTTTGTTTGTAAGAATTGACATGTGTTTTCTAAAGATTTTTAGCAACCCGTTTTTAGAGATCTATTATTATAATAATTTAAATTACATCTAGGGTTTTACTAAATTAATTTTATAGAAGTAAAATTCATAGATCTCAAATGGGTATCTCTCTGATTTTATTTTTAGGGTCGAATTAATGCCTTATTTTTGATATTTTGGTAGACTATGCCTGTCCATTCTTGATTCCAAATTTTCTGTCAAATGTATTCGTATGCTACAGGCTGATATGATCATATAAAAGTATGAATTTGATATCAGATATTCTCCTAAGTCTTATATTTAATTTCCAATTGGTTTGGTCAATTTTAATTATGTTTTGTGAAAATTACAACCGTTTTAGTGAAGACAGGTCTGAACCCTAATCAGAATTTTCTGTTTTAAACCAGAAGTCATAACTTTCTTTCCCACCATTGGATCTTCCTAAAAATCACATTGCGAGTCTATAATTATGTTATCTAAATCTCCACCGAAGAGATTTCATTTATTATTTTTTTTGTGGAAGATATGGTTGACTGTTCTATGATGACTATTCTTTGCATTTAATCCTTGCTTGAAATAATTCAGTTTAAGAACATCATTAAGTTTTAAAGTTTCGTATGGTTACCAGAGGCTATTAGAACTTTTTTTTGGTTAATTGGATCTATTTATACTCTTAATATGTTTATAATATCACTTGGATGTCTTCTTATATGTTTGGAACATTCTGAATGTGATATTGGGTTTAGGGTTGTCAAGTGGACTAGGGACAACATATGTTTTCCTAAACTCAATCAAATGTTGTTATGGAATTGATATGAATTCTTGATGATGAATCTATTATGTTCTTATGATTTTTATATGTATGTTAGGGAACCTAAGTACACTAGGTGAGTGGCTCACAGTGAGGGGCCGGGGCCCTAAGTGGCTAGTACCAAGATAACCTACTATGAGTTATTTAATCAAGTGATAACCTAAATAAATGAATTGGGAATGGGAGATTATTGGAATGGAAAATTACACACTAATCAAGATTAATTTTGCCTCGCCCATGCCTTTAGTGCTAGTAAAGACTAACGATGGGAGTGGGAGAAGGTACCTATGTGTAGGTACGACTGGATGACCTTGTCTGTATGAGAGGCATTCGGTTCCGCATGTGCCTACTTGGGGGCCGGGGCCAAGAGTGGCTAGTGCTAGGACAACCCAAGGGGTGAGGGCTATGCGATGACACTCACCTAGCTTGTAGCTTAGAGTCTCTACCAAATTTGATCATGCCTCTGGTAGTCATTGTGGTCTTCTTGTCTTTTCTTTTGTATTGTGACTTTGGGTAAATTTTATCACCACCTTAGGAATTTCCTAGTTGTTACCTCTTGTATGGGCCTTTGGTTCTATCTCCTAGCTCGGGGGAGTGGACCTATTGGTTCCACATGGTTGGGTGGTTAATATTTATATCGAGGTATTGATCGTGATTCTTTGGATGATCCTAGCACATATTCCTTTCCAGATCTGCAGTTGAAGATTTCTTATTGGATATTTTAATATGTTGAGATGTACCTATGTATTTGTATTCATGTAATTTTTAATCTCCTAAAAGGAGTCTTGTAGTATTGATGCAATCTCAATTCAAAGCAATGCATAAGAGAATGGGTAGTTCTAGGTAAAAGAAAGGGAAAAGAATGTGGAATATTGGACATGTTACTAGCATTAAAAGAAAGTGTTTATGTTATTTATCCTATCTTCTTATGTTGTCCATGTGTAAAGGAAATAATCTTAAATATAATTATATATAATGATGTATCACAACAATAATGTATTCTCTCTTGATGAAAGAATTCAAAGAAATTATTGAGAAATGATAGATTAGTGATTGGAATTATTAACAATGAATGGTTATGAAACAATGCAATAGAATAGTAATTTGATTTTAATGTTAATACTTGGTTCATGTTAATGAAGTACCTAGGATGATGCCTACCTTAATGAATATTAATCTCTTACCTAAATTATTAGAGAAAAGTGATATAAAGGATAGTAGATGTAGATGAAATCAATATGAATTTATGGAATGAGTTGATAAAAGGAATAATGATGTTGGATGATTAACCTATGTTTAATAAAAGAAATAAGTTAGGGACATTTAACTTGGTGCATTAAAATGAATGTAGATCTTTTAAGCTCATGATTCCGTGAATATCTTATGCATGTAAATGGTTTATATGATGTTGCTTTAGTAGCGACATTAGGGAACCCGGGAGGACTTAAGTTGTATAAATCTTACATTCATGTTGTAGAAAATTATTTCTTCTTTTAGAAATATGAAGTGTAATGATGAATATTATTCTAGTTAAAATAAATAAATAAAATAAAATAAAAATTCACTACTTGCATTTTATAGAGATTTTATGTCTTGTCCTCTTGGGTTGCCTGGCGGGGCGTTACATCTGGTATCAGAGCCCTAGGTTTCTACACTGGGAACTCTGGGTCTCATAGCTCACCTATGCATAATCTTGAGTATCTTAACTTTGTCTCTTTTGGATTATGTTGTTATGTTAAAACTTGAATCTTAGTAAACGAAGGCTACATTTTGTGTTCTTATGTTGTATTGTCTTACAAGGGCACACCTATTCCTCTATGATTGAGTTATATTCTAAAAATTACTTATGTTTTTGCATAATGAGATGAATGATGTGTTAAGTGTATGTTTCTTATAATATTAATGGAATGGCGAAGAATTCTTGAGACTTGTGTTTGTTTTCTTGAAAGGTACTGGTATCCCTAGAAGGGTCAAAAGTTAAAGGATACTAAATATTTTGAATCTTAATTATGGTAGTAGATAATATTACCCCTTGATCCTACCTATAATATAATGTTGTGCACTCTATCTTCTTACAAATACCTAGTTGAATTTTATCCTACTCAAGGTATCTTAGAAATAGATTTTTATTTTTTTTTGGATTTTTAAAAAATAAAATGATTGTGGTAGTACTTGATAGGACTGATAGGGCAATAATTAACTTACATGGCTAATAATATGTACCTAGGAAAGAAGTGAAAAATAATAATAATAATAATAATAATAATAATAAATAAATTAGGAACAAATAATTTACTGTCATATGTATTTCTCTCTCTCTCTCTCTCTCTCTCTCTCTTCCCTCTTAAGAAATAAATTTTGCATGACTAAAATTGTTTAGACAAGGCAATAATATATTAGGAAAATTTGTAAATACTCAATTAGGAAACCCTTGGGTGAAGGACCTATGTCCCCAAGATTTTATCATAGGATATAATTCACATTTTCATTTAGGAACAGGAATTTTTATCCCCATCTTGGTAATAAGTTATATCCTTTCTGCATATCTTATTAAATTGCACAAAAAAGATTTAAGATAACATAATCAAGAAATTCTAGGGAAGAGTATGTGCGATGATGGATTATCTGTACTAATGATGGAAGTTGTTTTTAATAAATATATGTCTTGCAAAATGCCTAGTGAATAGTTAGGATCCTAGATGGGTATTTTGGAAACAAATTCATGTTTTGTATACATTGTGATCAACACCATAGTAGTAAGAAATTAACAACATTAAGTGATTGATCAACTATGAATAAGGAGTTGTTGTGGTAAATAAATGTTATAGAAATGTACCTTACTCAATTTCTACTTAGAACTGATGTTATCTCAAAATTTTAAAATGTACGAGAGTAATGTTTCAAATAGATAAAAGGTAGAAATTAAAGTTATGTACAGTAGTTAATGTTATTAATTTAGATGTTGTGGTTATGAAGATAGTAGTAGGACTCATATACTTCTTTCTCTCTTAATGGATCTATGATCGTTATGCAATAAAGAATTTGAAATAACTCTTAAGAAAATGCCATATAGAAATTGTCTGACATGCAAATTAGTGAAAAGTGCATAGATAAATAGTAAGCTTTAAGAAGGGATCCCAACTTAATGAATAATAGTGCAATAAATTATAAATTGTTTAGATCTCCTCTAAGGGGTGAATGTGTTTTTGGAAATCAAGCACTACAACTATTGTGAAAGATGACTTAGAATATGTATATTGTAAAATTTGTGTGTCCTATGTCATTAAAATTCTACTTAAAGCTTTGATGGAAAGGAATATTTGTTATAAAACTATGTGTTAATGAAAATGGTAAGTTTCAAGTATCTAGATTGTTTTATTTTCATGATTACAAAAGTAAATAAAAATTATTTGATGTATTCCCTTCATGATCATAACAAATATAAATGTTACATACCTCTTTATGTTTGGTATTCATACCTTGTAAGGGACACAAATTTTGGACCCTATTTGTAATAAGGTCTCACAAGTTGTATTATGTAGGGTTAGATTATGTCTCAAAAGAGAAAATATATCATAAATTCTTTCTTTTTTTATACTGGTTACCATAGATAGGAAATTTGATATTGTGAAAGGAAGTGATAATCTTAATTGGTAAAACATGCAATTTCCTAATATATTGATATTAGTGAGTAAACATGAATACCTTAGAGTTTCGACTTGATAACAATAATTTTGATGCAATTTCAAGTATCTTGTTAACAAACTTACAGCATAAAGTGATAGACTCACATAGGTAATTCTTTTTAAAAGTCATTACTAATTGAATTGAGTTAATCTACACTAAAGTTGTAATAAGATAGGATTTACCAAAACTCTTGATAGGAGAAGAATGTGTGCAGTCATTAAATTAGGATCTAGAATAGTAATAATATAATTCTGTTAGATAATGTGTGATATATAGTTCACATTCCCGACTTCCAGGAGTAAGTCGAATCTTAGTGGGAGAGGATGTAATACCCCTCTAACCCTAATATAAGTTTTGTGTTTTTGAAAGAATTAAGATCCTTCGATGTTTTCTTACAGCTTAAGTTGTACATGATACTTGTTTGATCTATTCCTATAGTTGTTTATAATAATTTCATAAGCTAGTACTCAATGATTCTAATATCAGACATACTATCTAAAGGTATCATTCTTGTATGTATTTATCTCCATGTATGTATTGAGTACCTACAAGACCTTTATGAACATAGTTAGGATGTTATATGATATGTACTTGATAGATATATAAAAGTGGTTATTTATATTTTCTTCTATTAAGGTTACCTTGGATGAATCTTGTATCTCACTTGATGATTTGATTATGTTAATTTATTATTAGTATTGATAAGAGACTAACACAATTGCTTGAGATTCTAACCTTCATTATGATGATGCTACATGCTTTGAGTGTATATATATACATGATGTGTTTTCATGATTCAGGATGAAGTCGTAGTTACTCACATAGCTGAGGTCCACACGATGTATCAATACTGGTCATCTATCTGTAATGTTTTCTTTTATATGTATATCCGTGCATATGTATTTCTTCTTTGTGATGCAGGCTTGCAGGTACCCGGGCATCGACTTCACCTGGCTTCACAGGTCTGAGCATGCCCTCAAATTCTCGATGGCTGTTGTTATGGAGATAGTACTAAGGCCCCTATATGAGTCTTCCTTTGTCATTATTCCAATTTGGGAATATTAGGGTTCCTTCTTTGTCAGTCAACCTTTGGGTCAAAAACTCAGATCCAACGCACCCGGTTGGGCATGGTTGTAGTTAGTGACTTGTGACCACTTGAATTCATTTGGTTGTATGATTTGTTTACTCATTTTATTTATTTCTCCTTCTTGGTATGATTCTTAGTTAATCTTTCTATGTTGTGTTTCAGGAGTTTGGCTTGACTTTCCTTGTTGACTTTGGTTGACCTTGTTTGATCTTATGGTTTTCTCGATATGTTTCATAGATGATTTGTATGGCCTCTTTGGATGATTAGATTTATTTTGAGGCATGTGATTTTATTCTACCTCGGTGTTATATCCTATAGCAATTATAAATAGGTAATAATATTGTGATCTATTAATTCATAATCTTATAGATTATAGTGTTTCGTATTTGGCATATATATATATATATATATATATATATATATATATATATATATATATATATATATATATATATATATATATATATATAGATATATATATATATATATCTGTGTGTGTGTATGTGTGTGTGTGTGGAAATATATATATGGGTGCACACATATATGTATTTATATATATATAATTTATATGTGATTATATGTTAATTATTGTAGATGTTGTTGATGGTGTATATTTTGGGATTAATGTAAAGTATAATATTATTAATAATTAAATATTAAATAATGCGAGGTATATTATTCTCAATTGTTAATTATTAATAATGAAGATAGGTTATATATATAGATATTGATGTAATTAATGATGGCATATGCATATATGTTAGGATAATATTACATATGTGTATGAATGAATACAAATAATTTTTTATTGTATATTTGAGTAATATAGTTGTATGATATTAAGTTATTTTATAATACCTTTTAGTTAAGAGTTAGTTGGGAGTTGGTTACTTTTCCTCTCAACCTTTGGAAATCTATTTATATGCACTACTTTCTCATTTGAAGAGGGGGCATTTTGGGGCTGAAGCATTGAGGAGAGGATGGCCTTAATTTTCATGGTGATTTTGGAGAGAAAACTTAGAGATGTGAGGGAGATTTTGTAAGCATATGTCTTTAAGAATTTTTGGTTATCTTTGTTTTTGGGAGAGAGACATTTTTGTGAGAATTTCAATAGTTGAGAGAGGGATTCTTTGCTGTGGAATTATTTCTTTCTTTCATGGAGATTTCTGAAAGTGGATAGGGTTTGAAGGATGCATCTCAAGTTTGGATTTGTCTTCTCTTTTGTTTCCTTCCTTCTTCGATTCAACATTCGTAGGACATGAGGTATGGATTGAATATGTTAGTTACTTTATGTCTCTGATAGATTATGGATCTATTTATATATTATAATTATTTATTATATCTGTACTTTTAATTTCTATGGTTATTTTAAAGTTTTGAGTTTTTGTTTGTAAGAATTGGCATGTGTTTTCCTAAGGTTTTTAGCAACCCATTTTTGGAGATCTATTATTATAATAATTTAAATTGCATCTAGGATTTTACTAAATTGATTTTCTAGAAGTAAAATTCACAGATCTCAAATGGGTATCTCTCTGATTTTATTTTTAGGGTCGAATTAATGCCTTATTTTTGACATTTTGGTAGACTATGCCTGTCCATTCTTGATTCCAAATTTTCTGTCAAATGTATTCGTATGCTACAGGCTGATATGATCATATAAAAGTATGAATTTGATATCAGATATTCTCCTAAGTCTTATATT
Organism: Chamaecyparis obtusa; assembly: GCA_027943335.1. Taxonomy (NCBI): domain Eukaryota; kingdom Viridiplantae; phylum Streptophyta; class Pinopsida; order Cupressales; family Cupressaceae; genus Chamaecyparis; species Chamaecyparis obtusa. The sequence goes on along the minus strand of BSBK01014838.1, from coordinate 106,863 downwards.
TAATTTTAAATTGGTTTGGTCAATTTTAATTATGTTTTGTAAAAATTACAACCGTTTTAGTGAAGGCAGGTCTGAACCCTAATCAGAATTTTCTGTTTTAAACCAGAAGTCATAACTTTCTTTCCCACTGTTGGATCTTCCTAAAAATAAAATTGAGAGTCTATATTTATGTTATCTAAATTTCCACTGAAGCGATTTCCTTTATTATTTTTTTTGTGGAAGATATGGTTGACTGTTCTATGATGACTATTCTTTGCATTTAATCCTTGCTTGAAATAATTCAGTTTAAGAACATCATTAAGTTTTAAGGTTTGGTATGGTTACCAGAGGCTATTAGAACTTTGTTTTGGTTAATTAGATCTATTTATACTCTAAATATATTTATAATATCACTTGGATGTCTTCTTATATGTTTGGAACATTCTGAATGTGATATTGGGTTTAGGGTTGTCAAGTGGACTAGGGACAACATATGTTTTCCTAAACTCAATCAAATATTGTTATGGAATTGATATGAATTCTTGATGATGAATCTATTATGTTCTTATGATTTTTATATGTATGTTAGGGAACCTAAGTATACTAGGTGAGTGGCTCATAGTGAGGGGTCGGGGCCCTAAGTGGCTAGTACCAAGATAACCTACTATGAGTTATTTAATCAAGTGATAACTTAAATAAATGAATTGGGAATGAGAGATTATTGGAATGGGAAATTACACACTAATCAAGATTAATTTTGCCTCGCCCATGCCTTTAGTGCTAGTAAAGACTAATGATGGGAGTGGGAGAAGGTACCTATGTGTAGGTACGACTGGATGACCTTGTCTGTATGAGAGACATTCGGTTCCGCATGTGCCTACTTGGGGGCCGGGGCCAAGAGTGGCTAGTACTAGGACAACCCAAGGGGTGAGGGCTATGCGATGACACTCACCTAGCTTGTAGCTTAGAGTCTCTACCAAATTTGATCATGCCTTTGGTAGTCCTTGTGGTCTTCTTGTCTTTTCTTTTGTATTGTGACTTTGGGTAAATTTTATCACCACCTTAGGAATTTCCTAGTTGTTACCTCTTGTATGGGCCTTTGGTTCTATCTCCTAGCTCGGGGGAGTGGACCTATTGGTTCCACATGGTTGGGTGGTTAATATTTATATCGAGGTATTGATCGTGATTCTTTGGATGATCCTAGCACATATTCCTTTCCAGATCTGCAGTTGAAGATTTTTTATTAGATATTTTAATATGTTGAGATGTAACTATGTATTTGTATTCATGTAATTTTTAATCTCCTAAAAGGAGTCTTGTAGTATTGATGCAATCTCAATTTAAAGCAATGCATAAGGGAATGGGTAGTTCTAGGTAAAAGAAAGGGAAAAGAATGTGGAATATTGGACATGTTACTAGATTAAAAGAAAGTGTTTATGTTATTTATCCTATCCTCTTATGTTGTCCATGTGTAAAAGAAATAATCTTAAATATAATTATATATAATGATATATCACAACAATAATGTATTCTCTCTTGATGAAAGAATTCAAAGAAATTATTGAGAAATGATAGATTAGTGATTGGAATTATTAACAATGAATGGTTATGAAACAATGCAATAGAATAGTAATTTGATTTTAATGTTAATACTTGGTTCATGTTAATGAAGTACCTAGGATGATGCCTACCTTAATGAATATTAATCTCTTACCTAAATTATTAGAGAAAAGTGATATAAAGGATAGTAGATGTAGATGAAATCAATATGAATTTATAGAATGAGTTGATAAAAGGAATAATGATGTTGGATGATTAACCTATGTTTAATAAAAGAAATAAGTTAGGGACATTTAACTTGGTGCATTAAAATGAATGTAGATCTTTTAAGCTCATGATTCTGTGAATATCTTATGCATGTAAATGGTTTATACGATGTTGCTTTAGTAGCGACGTTAGGGAACCCGGGAGGACTTAAGTTGTATAAATCTTACATTCAAGTAGTAGAAAATTATTTCTTCTTTTAGAAATATGAAGTGTAATGATGAATATTATTCTAGTTAAAATAAATAAATAAAATAAAATAAAAATTCACTACTTGCATTTTATAGAGGTTTTATGTCTTGTCCTCTTGGGTTGTCTGGCGGGGCGTTACATCTGGTATCAGAGCCCTAGGTTTCTACACTAGGAACTCTGGGTCTCATAGCTCACCTATGCATAACCTTGAGTATCTTAACTTTGTCTCTTTTAGATTATGTTGTTATGTTAAAACTTGAATCTTAGTAAACGAAGGCTACATTTTGTGTTCTTACGTTGTATTGTCTTACAAGGGCACACCTATTCCTCTATGATTGAGTTATATTCTAAAAATTACTTATGTTTTTGCATAATGAGATGAATGATGTGTTAAGTGTATGTTTCCTATAATATTAATGGAATGGCGAAGAATTCTTGAGACTTGTGTTTGTTTTCTTGAAAGGTACTGGTATCCCTAGAAGGGTCAAAAGTTAAAGGCTACTAAATGTTTTGAATCTTAATTATGGTAGTAGATAATATTACCCCTTGATCCTACCTATAATATAATGTTGTGCACTCTATCTTCTTACAAATACCTAGTTGAATTTTATCCTACTCAAGGTATCTTAGAAATAGATTTTTTATTTTTTTTTATCTTTAAAAAATGAAATGATTGTGGTAGTACTTGATAGGACTGATAGGGAAATAATTAGCTTACATGGCTAATAATATGTACCTAGGAAAGAAGTGAAAATAATAATAATAATAATAATAATAATAATAATAATAATAATAAATAAATTAGGAACAAATAATTTACTGTCATATGTATTTCTCTCTCTCTCTCTCTCTCTCTCTCTCTCTCTTCCCTCTTAAGAAATAAGTTTTGCATGACTAAAATTGTTTAGACAAGGCAATAATATATTAGGAAAATTTGTAAATACTCAATTAGGAAACCCTTGGGTGAAGGACCTATGTCCCCAAGATTTTATCATAGTCTATAATTCACATTTTCATTTAGGAACAGAAATTTTTATCCCCATCTTGGTAATAAGTTATATCCTTTCTGCATATCTTATTAAATTGTACAAAAAAGATTTAAGATAACATAATCAAGAAAATCTAGGGAAGAGTATGTGCGATGATGGATTATCTGTACTAATGATGGAAGTTGTTTTTAATAAATATATGTCTTGCAAAATGCCTACTGAATAGTTAGGATCCTAGATGGGTATTTTGGAAACAAATTCATGTTTTGTATACATTGTGATCAACACCATAGTAGTAAGAAATTAACAACATTAAGTGATTGATCAACTATGAATAAGGAGTTGTTGTGGAAAAGAAATGTTATAGAAATGTACCTTACTCAATTTTTACTTAGAACTGATGTTATCTCAAAATTTTAAAGTGTACGAGGGTAATGTTTCAAATAGATAAAAGGTAGAAATTAAAGTTATGTACAGTAGTTAATGTTATTAATTTAGATGTTGTGGTTATGAAGATAGTAGTAGGACTCATATACTTCTTTCTCTCTTAATGGATCTATGATTGTTATGCAATAAAGAATTTGAAATAACTCTTAAGAAAATGCCATATGAAAATTGCCTGACATGCAAATTAGTGAAAAGTGCATAGATAAATAGTAAGCTTTAAGAAGGGATCCCAACTTAATGAATAATAGTGCAATAAATTGTAAATTGTTTAGATCTCCTCTAGGGGGTGAATGTGTTTTTGGAAATCAAGCACTACAACTATTGTGAAAGATGACTTAGAATATGTATATTGTAAAATTTGTGTGTCTTATGTCATTGGAATTCTACTTAAAGCTTTGATGGAAAGGAATATTTGTTATAAAACTATGTGTTAATGAAAATGGTAAGTTTCAAGTATCTAGATTATTTTATTTTCATGATTACAAAAGTAAATAAAAATTATTTGATGTATTCCCTTCATGATCATAACAAATATAAATGTTACATACCTCTCTATGTTTGGTATTCATAGCTTGTAAGGGACACAAATTTTGGACCTTATTTGTAATAAGGTCTCACAAGTTGTATTATGTAGGGTTAGATTATGTCTCAAAAGGGAAAATATATCATAAATTCTTTCTTTTTTTATACTGGTTACCATAGATAGGAAATTTGATATTGTGAAACAAAGTGATAATCTTAGTTGGTAAAACATGCAATTTCCTAATATATTGATATTAGTGAGTAAACATGAATATCTTAGAGTTTCGACTTGATAACAATAATTTTGATGCAATTTCAAGTATCTTGTTAACAAACTTATAGCATAAAGTGATAGACTCACATAGGTAATTTTTTTGAAAGTCATTACTAATTGAATTGAGTTAATCTACACTAAAGTTGTAATAAGATAGGATTTACCAAAACTCTTGATAGGAGAAGAATGTGTGCAGTCATTAAATTAGGATCTAGAATAGCAATAATATAATTCTGTTAGATAATGTGTGATATATAGTTCACATTCCCGACTTCCAGGAGTAAGTCGAATCTTAGTGGGAGAGGATGTAATACCCCTCTAACCCTAATATAAGTTTTGTGTTTTTGAAAGAATTAAGATCCTTCGATGTTTTCTTACAGCTTAAGTTTTACATGATACTTGTTTGATCTATTCCTATAGTTGTTTATAATAATTTCATAAGCTAGTACTCAATGATTCTAATATCAGACATACTATCTAAAGGTATCATTCTTGTATGTATTTATCTCCATGTATGTATTGAGTACCTACAAGACCTTTATGAACATAGTTAGGATGTTATATGATATGTACTTGATAGATATATATAAGTGGTTATTTATATTTTTTTCTATTAAGGTTACCTTGGATGAATCTTGTATCTCACTTGATGATTTGATTATGTTAATTTATTATTAGTATTGATAAGAGACTAACACAATGCTTGAGATTCTAACCTTCATTATGATGATGCTACATGCTTTGAGTGTATATATATACATGATGTGTTTTCATGATTCAGGATGAAGTTATAGTTACTCACATAGCTGAGGTCCACATGATGTATCGATCCTGGTCATCTGTCTGCAATGTTTTCTTTTATATGTATATCTGTGCATATGTATTTCTTCTTTGTGATGCAGGCTTGCAGGTACCAGGCATCGACTTCACCTGGCTTCACAAGTCTGAGCATGCCCTCAAATCCTCGATGGTTGTTGTTATGGAGATAGTACTAAGGCCCCTACATGAGTCTTCCTTTGTCATTATTCCAATTTGGGAATATTAGGGTTCCTTCTTTGTCAGTCAACCTTTGGGTCAAAAACCCAGATCCAACACACCCGGTTGGGCATGGTTGTAGTTAGCGACTTGTGACCACTTGAATTCATTTGGTTGTATGATTTGTTTACTCATTTTATTTATTTCTCCTTCTTGGTATGATTCTTAGTTAATCTTTCTATGTTGTGTTTCAGGAGTTTGGCTTGACTTTCCTTCTTGACTTTAGTTGACCTTGTTTGATCTTATGGTTTTCTCGATATGTTTCATAGATGATTTGTATGACCTCTTTGGATGATTAGATTTATTTTGAGGCATGTGATTTTATTCTACCTCAGTGTTCTATCCTATAGCAATTATAAATAGGTAATAATATTGTGATCTATTACTTCATAATCTTATAGATTATAGTGTTTGGTATTTGGCATGTATCTATATAAATATAAATATAAATATAAATATATATATATATATATATATATATATATATATATATATATATATATATATATATATATATATATATATATATATATATATATATGGAAATATATATATGGGTGCACACATATATGTATTTATATATATATAATTTATATGTGATTATATGTTAATTATTGTAGATGTTGTTGATGGTGTATATTTTGGGATTAATGTAAAGTATAATATTATTAATAATTAAATATTAAATAATGCGAGGTATATTATTCTCAATTCTTAATTATTAATAATGAGGATAGGTTATATATATAGATATTGGTGTAATTAATGATGGCATATGCATATATGTTAGGATAATATTACATATGTGTATGAATGAATACAAATAATTTTTTATTGTATATTTGAGTAATATAGTTGTATGATATTAAGTTATTTTATAATACCCTTTAGTTAAGAGTTAGTTGGGAGTTGGTTACTTTTCCTATCAACCTTTGAAAATCTATTTATATGCACTACTTTCTCATTTGAAGAGGGGGCATTTTGGGGCTGAAGCATTGAGGAGAGGATGGCCTTAATTTTCATGGTGATTTTGGAGAGAAAACTTAGAGATGTGAGGGAGATTTTGTAAGCATATGTCTTTAAGAATTTTTGGTTATCTTTGCTTTTGGGAGAGAGACATTTTTGTGAGAATTTCAATAGTTGAGAGAGGGATTCTTTTCTGTGGAATTATTTCTTTCTTTCATGGAGATTTCTGAAAGTGGATAGGGTTTGAAGGATGCATCTCAAGTTTGGATTTGTCTTCTCTTTTGTTTCCTTCCTTCTTCGATTCAACATTCGTAGGACATGAGGTATGGATTGAATATGTTAGTTACTTTATGTCTCTGATAGATTATGGATCTATTTATATATTATAATTATTTATTATATCTGTACTTTTAATTTCTATGGTTATTTTAAAGTTTTGAGTTTTTGTTTGTAAGAATTGACATGTGTTTTCCTAGGGTTTTTAGCAACCCATTTTTAGAGATCTATTATTATAATAATTTAAATTGCATCTAAGTTTTTACTAAATTGATTTTCTGGAAGTAAAATTCACAGATCTCAAATGGGTATCTCTCTGATTTTATTTTTAGGGTCGAATTAATGCCTTATTTTTGACATTTTGGTAGACTATGCCTGTCCATTCTTGATTCCAAATTTTCTGTCAAATGTATTCATATGCTACAGGCTGATATGATCATATAAAAGTATGAATTTGATATCAGCTATTCTCCTAAGTCTTATATTTAATTTCCAATTGGTTTGGTCAATTTTAATTATGTTTTGTGAAAATTACAACCGTTTTAGTGAAGACAGGTCTGAACCCTAATCAGAATTTTCTGTTTTAAACTAGAAGTCATAACTTTCTTTCCCACCGTTGGATCTTCCTAAAAATCAAATTGAGAGTCTATAATTATGTTATCTAAATCTCTACTGAAGTAATTTCCTTTATTTTTTTTTTGTGGAAGATATGGTTGACTGTTCTATGATGACTATTCTTTGCATTTAATCCTTGCTTGAAATAATTCAGTTTAAGAACATCATTAAGTTTTAAGGTTTGGTATGGTTACCAGAGGCTATTAGAACTTTTGTTTGGTTAATTGGATCTATTTATACTTTGAATATGTTTATAATATCACTTGGATGTCTTCTTATATGTTTGGAACATTCTGAATGTGATATTGGGTTTAGGGTTGTCAAGTGGACTAGGGACAACATATGTTTTCCTAAACTCAATCAAATGTTGTTATGGAATTGATATGAATTCTTGATGATGAATCTATTATGTTCTTATGATTTTTATATGTATGTTAGGGAACCTAAGTACACTAAGTGAGTGGCTCACAGTGAGGGGCCGGGGCCCTAAGTGGCTAGTACCAAGATAACCTACTATGAGTTATTTAATCAAGTGATAACCTAAATAAATGAATTGGGAATGAGAGATTATTGGAATGGGAAATTACACACTAATCAAGATTAATTTTGCCTCACCCATGCCTTTAGTGCTAGTAAAGACTAAGGATGGGAGTGGGAAAAGGGGTCATGGGGACTCCCTAGGGGCCGTAGTATGCATTATCACATGTTCGGATGCCTAGGAAGTCTCCATGATCCCATTTGACACATTGGAATGCTCAAGTGTGTCTTAAGGGGTCTTAGGACCCCTTCGGACATACTTGAGTGTTCCAATGTGTCAAAAAGGGTCATCGGGACTCCCTAGGGGTCCTAGTACACCTTATCTTGCATTAGGACCCCTAGGGAGTCCCCATGACCCCTTTTGACACATTGGAATGCTAAAGTGTCACTTAAGGGGTATTAGGACCCCTTAAGACACACTTGAGCATTCCAATATGTCAAAAGGGGTCATGGGGACTCCTTACTGGTCCTAGTACACCTTATCACGCATTAGGACCCCTAGGAAGTCCCCATGACACCTTTTTACACATTGGAATGCTCAAGTGTGTCTTAGAAGGTCCTACGACCCCTTCGGACACACTTGAGCATTTCAATGTGTCAAAAGAGGGCATGGGGACTCCCTAAGGGTCCTAGTATGCCTTATCATGCGTTAGGATAGCTAGGCTATCTCCATGACCCCTTTTGACACATTGGTATGCTCAAGTGTATCTTAAGGGGTGTTATGACCCCTTAAGACACACTTGAGCATTTGAATGTGTCAAAAGGGGTCATGGGGACTTCCTAGCATTCCTAGTATGCCTTATCATGCATTAGGACCCCTAAAGAGTCTGCATGACCCCTTTTGACACATTGGAAAGCTCACGTGTGTCTTATTATGTCCTAAGACCCCTTAAGACACACTTGAGCATTCCAATGTGTCAAAAGGGGTCATCAGGACTCCCTAGGGGTCCTAGTATGCCTTATCACATGTTAGGACCCCTAGGAAGTGCCCATGACCCCTTTTAACACATTGGAATGCTCAAGTTTGTCTTAAGGGGTCGTAGGACCCCTTAAGACACACTTGAGCATTTGAATGTGTCAAAAGGGGTCATGGGGACTCCCTAGGGTTCCTAGTATGCCTTATCACAAGTTAGGACCCCTAGGGAGTCCCCATGACCCCTTTTGACACATTAGAAGGCTCAAGTGTGTCTTAGGGTGTCCTAGGACCCCTCCGAACACACTCGACCATTCCAATGTGTCAAAAGGTGTCATGGGGACTCCCTAGGGATTCTAGTATGCCCTATCATGTGTTAGGACCCATAGGGAGTCCCGATGACCCTTTTTGACATATTTGAAGGCTCAAGTTTGTCTTAAGGGATCCTAGGACCCCTTCGGACACACTTGAGTGTTCTAATATGTCAAAAGGGGTCATGGGGACTCCTTAGGTTTCCTAGTATGCCTTAGCTTGTGTTAGGACCCCTAGGGATTCCCCATGACCCCTTTTGACACATTAGAATGATCAAGTGTGTCTTAAGGGGTCTTAGGACCCCTTAAGACACATTTGAACATTCCAATGTGTTAGAAGGGGTCATGGGGACTCTCTAGGGGTCCTAGTATGCCTTATCACACATTATGAGCCCTAGGGAGTCCCCATGACCCCTTTTGACACATTAGAATGCTCAAGTGTGTCTTAAGGGGTCTTAGGACCTCTTAGAACACACTCTTGCATTCTAATGTGTCAAAATAGGTCATGGGGACTCCCTAGGTGTCCTAGTATGCCTTATCATGTGTTAGGACCCCTAGGAAGTCCCCATGACCCCTTTTGACACATTGGAATGCACAAGTGTGTCTTAAGGGGTCCTAGAACCCCTTCAGACACACTTGAGCATTGCAATGTGTCAAAAAGGGTCATGGGGGCTCCCTAGTGGTCCTAGTATGCCTTATCACATGTTAGGACCCCTAGGGAGTGCCCATGAACCCTTAAGACACACTTGAGCATTCCAATATGTCAAAAGGGGTCATGGGGACTCCCTAGGGGTCCTAACATGTATAAGGTGTATTAGGACCCCTAGCGAGTCCCCATGACCCCTAGGAAGTCTCTATCTCGGCCTCCAGTGAACTATTCTTCAAAGCTTGCGTTTCTACATAGCTAGGGTTTACGATGCCTATAAAAGGAACATTTAATACAAAGATTTAGCCGACCACCTTTAAAGACCTAAAAGAAACGTGAAAAAAATTTAGGCCAAAAATAGATACCACATTTTTGTATGTAGTACCTTAAGCTTCAACAATCCAGCCGGCTTCCTCTGCTAAGGCATGAAGAACTTCATTAATGTATACTCTAGGATGAAGATTATAATTTCCATATTTTTGCAAGAGATTCTCCAAAATTTGTATACAAAGGAATCCTACAGTAAAAAATGAAAATTTCCCACAGAATATCCACAATTCATATACAAAAGCATCATACAGGAAAAATGACAAAAAAATAATAACTAAAAGGTAAAATTTCATACATTAGTACATTAGTACATATAATACATTAGTACATTTAATACATTAGTACATATAATACATTAGTATATTATAATACATTAGTATATATATAATATACATTATATATATCATATGCCTCTTTTCTATATATCTATTATATACATCAATATATGTAAAAGTTCAATTTTTTGCATTTACTCCCCCCCTTTTTTCATTTGCTTGGGAATATCGGGTACCTGATATGGAATCAAATACCCAATTTTTGCCAGATATTTGACCAAAATATTCCCTGTCCGCACAGACCAGACAATCACAGGATTTTATACTTTTTTCACTCGTTGGAAAAAAAAATATGATTTGGGGCCCATTGTTTGATTTTTGTCGACTTGTGGTCTCACCATGGGAAGCAATAGTCATCGAAAGGCTAAATGCAAGAGGAAGCTAATAGATGAATAAATTCAAGCATATAGGGAAAAAGATAAGGAAAATCACCGAAGAAGGAGAGAAGGTATGTTAAACATTAATCAAGGTGACCCCGTAAATGTAGTTGTAAGTGAAGAGGATGTTCAATTTGAAAATGCACAGATGGAGATTGAAAATATAGACTTTGGGAATGAAAATTTTGCACAAGAACCACATGAACATTAGACATCTCCAAATTATATGCGAAATGAAGTCCCTTGCAATAAAGATAATCAATTTTCAAATTTGGGGCTTTCAAGAACACCTAAATGGTTAATTGAAATTGAGGAGAACATTATGAATAATTTGGAAGGAAAGAGGTCACATAGAACTATTAGGTTGTGGGCTTCAAGACTTCATGATCAATTTTTTTTGAAACAAGACATTGGTTGAGAAATGTCAAATGTTTGTGCAGTTGTTAAAGATGCAAAAGATGAGACCTATGCTTGTGAAATTGAAGATTCGTGTGAACAAGAAAATGGAGAGAAATGTCATTGTTGTGAAGAATCTTTTCAATGCTCTCAATAGCATTGGGAAGAGTAGAAGAGAAAAAGACAAGAGAGTTACTCACAGGGTTATTACAACCTCCTTAGTAAGTCATTAGTTGAGAAAGGCTCATTTGATGAGACAAACTTGTGTTGACTTCAATATAGACCGTAAAACTTTGGGTAGAGCACTTGCAAGAAGAGAAAGACTTGATGATCCACTTCAAATTGATACATGGGCTTATGGTGGGAGACTTCCACATTTCGATAAGAAGCTAACAGATGTTGTCAAGGATGAAATTCAACAATTTTTGGATGCTAACTCAAAAGTGTCACCAAATGTGAAGGATGTCTTGAAGTTGAGAGTTGGCAATCGAGACCATACTCCACATCCTAAACATTATGTGGAGGTAAGTCAAACAATGTTGTATAAAAAATTTTGTGATACACATCCAGGATTGAAAATATCACAAAGGTCTTTTGAATCCGTGAAGCCATTTTATTATGTACCCCTTAAGATTTAGAATACATGTTGTTGCAAATATCATGTTGAGTTTTCAATGCATCATGAATTATTATGGTCCATTCATTCTACTTTTTATACTAATGAAATGCTAGAGGATTGTGGTGCAAGTGGTCTTCCCAAATCATCAAGAGACTTGCTAGATCAATTTTTATGTCATAGAGATGATGGTTGTTTATTTTATAAAAAAGATTGCTTAAATGCCAAGTGCTCAGAATGTGGTGGCTTGTCCAAGTTTAGAACACATTTTCATGACAGTTTGGAACACAATTTTGGAAAGACACTCATCCAAAAAAATGTATATGAAACAATGAAATATACATTGAAGAGTGGAGGTCAAGGCTCTAGATGTGAGTTAGTTGCAAAAGAATACAATGTTGCTGATTTTATCTCAGATTTCAAGACAAATCTTTTTTACAAGTATGCAAGGCATAGTCACAGGTCTCAATGGTTGGATCAACAATTCAGGACATGTAAGGACACTTTCCCCATTGGAACCATTATATCCATTGTAGACTTTGTGGAGAACTATACATTGCAGCCCCAAAATGAGACTCAAGCTCAATATTACAATTCCATTCAGGTTGCCATTTTTGTACACATCACATATAGACATTCCCCTGATAGCACAAAAGATGAGCGAAAGATAATCAAAGAGTACCATTTTTATATGAGTGACGACAGGTCTCACTCTCATGAGTTTGTTCAACATTGTTTCCAAAACTATTTTGACTTCTTGCAGGAAAATGGTATTGCTATGGATAGGCATCTCATTTGGTCGGATAATTGCACTGGTCAATTTAAGAATGCCAAAATGTTTCATTGCTTGTGTTGAATGCATGTGGAGAGAGGTGTACCTCATATTTGGAGTTTTTTTGAGTCAGGGCATGGGAAAGGGGAGCATGAGGGAGCAGGTGCGTGTGTGAAGAGAGCTCTAGTTAAGGAGCAATTGAGGATTTTAGGTGTTGTACTTCTTGATGCTCATTCTATTGTTGATTGGTGTACTTTAGCATTATCATAGGGGGGGAATCTTGATTCTACAGTGTGTAGATTCTTTTGGTTGGTTGAGGAGGGAACTATAGGAGATAGATTAGATTTTCAAACAGTGAAAGAGTCTTCAAAAATGAATTCATTCTGAAGCTCCAATAGTAGTACATGGACCATTTGGACATGAGAGTTGGCTTGTTTTTGCCCCATGTGTTTTCAGTATGATTGGGATCATTGCAAGTCAAGTGAGTGGGTGGGTACATGGGTTCCACAGTATCTGACTCCTTTATCTTTGACACTCTCTATAAGAAATGATGACATGGACACTTTAGTTGACTATGACCATCTTTCAAATCTTCTGAAGCCAGGAGATGTTTTTGCATTGGTTGCACGGTAGGGGAATGATGAGAGGTCAAATTATTGGTTAGCACATTGTGTACAAGGTAAACAGAAGCTTGTACAAATGATGATAGATGGTGATATGTTCACATATCCTACTGGTTTAGTTGTTGTTGCGAGAACATGGCTATGAACATACATGATTAGAAAGAATGGAGTTCCCACATTTGAAGACTATGAGAAGCACAAAACTATTCTCATGTATTCACACCTTGTTATAGCAACAAATGTTAAGTTGTCAAAGCATCAAGGAAGACCAAAGACAAAAGAACTTTGGACTATTAGTACTACTGATCATGAAGCACTATTGGAGACCCTGAAGCAAAGAGATGACCCTTCAGGAACACTTGACTAGGTAATAAGTTAACTTAGTGCATTGTTTTCTAAGTTCGTTAAGCTTAATTTCAATACATTAATTTGACATTTCTTAGATTGCATTTTGAGTCAATAAACTTGGTTTTGTATGTGGATCATAACTTTTGTAGGAGCACCTATGAAGACACCTATGGTCACCATGGATCCAATCAGAGATAGAAGGACAAAAGGATCCTTAATGGTTAATTGAGATCTTTTGAAGCCTATAATGGCAATTTGTAACAATCAATTTGATTTAAAAGTTAAATGTCCTAAAACTCTTCATAAGGACTTATGACCAAAATCATGTATGGGTGGCCAATAGTGCCAAGAAGGGATCTTACATGTCATATACTTATGTCATTTGCATGGTTTGAATTCTTACATGTTTGATTGTTGTTTCTAATGCTTTAAGGATATTATTTTTTATCATTTCAAACAATCTATAAAAGTTAAACTTCAAACATAATAAGCTCCACAGTTCAAATTTCACAAGCTTAATCATGACTAATTTCAAAATTCAAATTTCAAACATACCACTAACAGTCAGTTGAAAGCGGCTCAGCAACGTATCTTTCAAATCGGCAGCAATCTTCTGTGGCTCATATCTCAGACCTTGTGATAGGTATTGACAAACTGTTAGGTGCTACAAGATCATGTTTCTGAGGTCTACAATAACCTCTCTCAATTTTGGGTGATTCAACTTTTTTTGTATTTGGCAAGGTGATCTCAATTGATGCCAAAACTTGTAGTGAGGGTCAGTTGAAAGTGGCTCAACAACATATCTTTCAAACCATTCGACTTGACATCAAAATATCTTCTCCATCAGCTTCAGTTGACTAGGTAAACACTAGTGACAACCCCATTCCACCCACAAAGTCACCAAAGTGCTTGCGACCACACTTGATCCAAGTGACGCCAAGGTGCACTAAGAATGATTGGAAAGTGATCTTTCATGTCTCATATCTTAGACCTTGTGAGAGGTATCAACAAATCATCAAGTGCTACAAGATCATGTTTTCAAGGTCTACAATAGCCTCTCTCAGTTTTGGGCAATTCAACTTCATTTGCATTTGGCAAGGCGATCTTAGTCGATGCCAAAACTTGTAGTGAGAGTCAGTTGAAAGTGGTTCAACAGCATATCTTTCAAACCGTCCAACCTGGCATCAAATCGTCTACTCCATTGGATCTCGTTGGCCAAGTAAACACCAGTGACAACCTCATTCTAACCACAAAGTCACCGGAATGCTTGCGATCAAGCTTGACCCAAGTGACCCCAAGGTGCACTAAGCATGATTGGGTAGAGATCTTCAGAGGCTGATATCTAAGACCTCATGAGAGGTGTTGAAAAACCATCAGGATTTTTAGGATCATGTTTTTGAGGTCTACAATAAGCTCTCTTAGTTTTGGGAAATTTGACTTCATTTGCATTTGGCAAGGTGATCTCAGTCGATGCCAAAACTTGTAGTGAGGGTTAGTTGAAAGTGGCTCAGCAATGTATCTTTCAAACCGTCTGACCTAGCATCAAACCATCTATTCCATCAGCTCCGATTGGCTAGGTAAACACCAGTGATAGCCCCGTTCTACCCATAGAGTCACCGGAATGCTCATGACCATGCTCGACCCAAGTGACCCCAAGGTGCACTAAGCACGATTGGGCAGTGATCTTCTGTGGCTCATATCTTGGACCTCGTGAGAGGTATCGACAAACCATCAGGTGCTACGAGATCATATTTTTGAGGTCTACAATAACCTCTCTCAATTTTGGGCTATTCAACTTCGTTTACATTTGGAAAGGCAATCTCAGTCAATGCCAAAACTTGCAATGAGGGTCAGTTGAAAGTGGCTCAACAGCGTATCTTTCAAACCATCTGACCTGGCATCAAACCGTCTACTCCATTGGCTTTGGTTGGCTAGGTAAACACTAGTGACAATCCCGTTCTACCCACAGAGTCATCGGAACGCTTGCGACCACGCTCGACCCAAGTGACCCCAAGGTGCACTAAGCATGATTGGGTAGCGATCTTCTAGGGCTCATATCTCGGACCTCATGAGATGTATCAACATATTGTTAGGTGCTACAAGATTGTGTTTTTGAGGTCTACAATAACCTCTCTCAGTTTTGGGCGATTCGACTTCATTTGTATTTGGCAAGGTGATCTCAGTCGATGCCAAAACTTGCAGTGAGGGTCAGTTGAAAGTGGCTCAGTAGTGTATCTTTCAAACCATCTAACCTATCATTGAACCATCTACTCCATTAGCTCTAGTTGGTCGGGTAAATGCCAATGACAACCCCTTTCTACCCACAAAGTCACCGGAACACTCGCGACCATGCTCGACCCAAGTGACCCCAAGGTGCACTAAGCACAATTGGGTAGCGATCTTCCATGGATCGTATCTCAGACCTCATGAGAGGTATTGAAAAACCATTAGGTGCTATAGGATCATGTTTTTGAGGTCTACAATAACCTCTCTCAATTTTGGGTGATTCAACTTTGTTTGCATTTGGCAAGGTGATCTCAGTCGATGCCAAAACTTGTAGTGAGGGTCAGTTGAAAGCGGCTCAACAGCATATCTTTCAAACAATCTGACATTGCATCAAACCATCTACTCCATTAGCTCTGGTTGGCTGAGTAAATACCAGTGACAACCCTGTTCTACCCACGCAGTCACAGGAACACTCGTGACCATGTTCGACCCAAGTGACCCCAAGGTGCACTAAGCACAATTGGGCATCGATCTTTCATGGCTCATATCTCAGACCTCATGAGAGGTATCGACAAACTATTAGGGGCTATGTGATTATGTTTCCAAAGTCTATGTTGTCACTAGGGATTGCACCCAAGTATGGCTAAGTGTAGAACCTAGCAATCCCGTGAAACATGGGACTATTCTCAGGTTGTGGGTAACCTATTCGAGAATAGACCTTCGGATTAAGGGTCGGCTTCCCTTTGAATCACATGAAACTTAACTAAACTTTGAAGGGAAAGGGAGAGAGAGTGCATGAAATTGAAACTAAAACTAAGGTGATTCACCGAACATTGATAGATCCACAAACTAAAAACAAACTCACAATTTGATTCAGAATGTAACCTGATCATCACAACTCCTTGCTAATATGATTTCTCCCTTAGAAATAACTAGGTGCTAGTTGTAAATGAGAAGGAAAAATGACTTCCACAAACCCAAATACATTCAAATGCACACAAATTGAGACTTTAGGAAATAACAGTGCTTGTGAACATCAAAATGAACAAAACATATCAAGTAAAGGACCAATTTTCATCACAATACATGACATAAATTTCACCAGAATAACTCACAAAGATGTAGGAAAAGAAGGACAATTGCTATGAATTGAATTGAAGGGAGCCAAAGTACAGCTTGCTTCTCCAGAGCTACAAACATTCACCTCCAAGAAAGAGGGAAAGAAGAACTAACTTCAATCATAGAAGTGAGAGGTATAAAAAGAAAAACCCATAGGAATCTGCATCATGACCCACACCTCCTAAAGATAGAAAATAACTACATATAGGGTTATAAAAGCATCATAAATCTGGATGCAAGATTCTTGAGATTCTAGGGGGGCAAGGAAAGTGGGACCCCTAAAGATAGCTAGTCAAAGAAGACTATCTACCTACTAAGTCATGCTCCATAAATGATATTTGACAATGGTTTATAAGAAACACCACTTGTCAATATCTTACAATAAGAAATGAGCCATGACCTAACATTAAAAACCTATCCCACTATGACAAAAATGGACCTAATATAGTTTTAAATGATCTCAACCCAAGAAAAATGGGGAAATGCATTTAAAAACAATTACATTTCAAAAGACCCACCTATGCCTAAATAACAAAATATGGACTAAGATATATTTTGAAAAACACTCAACCCAAAAAATGGGGAGGACATCAAAATAATACAATTTGAACTAAATCCATATCATATAAATGACACCTAGCATAAGATAAAACAATCAATAATCTCAACCCAAAAATCAAATGGGGAGAAAATATTAATTGATCAATGGAATGAAAACCCCCCTGCCACTGGGATTGTGGACCTTCCCCTTTGACATTTGGCAAGTTTCCCCTTCACTGGCACTCTTTGCACTGGATCTTCGAGTTTAGTTGGAAACATCAAACCCTGATCTTCGGCATCAACACTGAAGGTAGGCTTATTTGTCATTCATAGCATTTCATTTATGTTACTTCCTCCTCTGAAAATGAGGGCATATGCTGGGACTTCACCTCTATATTCTGATTGTGTTTGGATCCTTCGAGGGCTTCATGTATTGATCCTATTAGCATTTTGATTCATGTATTTCTGATATTTACTGTCGTGGCTTTCCTCTATTTCTATGATAGCCTATGATAAAATAAGCTAGGGCATCGATGTCTATTATGTTTCAAATTTCCTTTGTATTTGAGGGCATAGATGTTGATCTCTATTTTATTTCAAATTGATGTCTCTATTTTTTAGGGCACAACTATGTAACCCCTCTCTGCTTGTATGATAGCTTGTGAGCATTAATGCTAGGGCATCACTATTTTCTCTATTTAAAACTTGCCAGCCTATGAGCTAGGGTACAACATCATATTTATTCCTTATTGTTAATACTTGTCAAATATGTGTTGATGAGGGCACTGATGGCATTTAAACTCTATATCTCTGATCATTGTAATGGTACATGTTTGCATTTTGTCTTTGTACTTGGGGCACTTGATGTTGAAAACATATGTTCTGTGTGTTGCTGCTGCATTATGTTCAGCTCCCTAATAGTTACCACACTTGTGACTGAGCTAGGGCATTAAATTCATGTTATTTCACTACCATTTATCCTTATTTCTCTATCATCAAAGTATTGTGGTTAATTGATCAGTGACCCGAGCATTGCTAGGGTACAATGTTTCTTTATTGAATTCTATGCATAGCCCACGGGTAAAGACTGGGTATCATGTTCAATGCTAACATTCTCCATTTCAACCTCTTGTCTTTGCTGATGTCTAAGAGGGATATCATATTGCTATCAAGAAACCTACTCTATGATTGATCACTGTTGCATATCCTGGTGACCTGTAAGTGCTAAAGCTAAGGCACAATATTGTTGAGTTATGTCGTCTATTGCTTCATGTTAGCCCATGAGCTTTCATATTGAATTGATGCATTGTTTTTTTCATGGCTATTTTTTTTACCATGGACTCAACACACATGTCTCTATTTCATTTTGTAACACCATATTGTTCTATGATGAATGGAAATGTTACCTAGATCTATAGCTTGTGCTTATGATATCATTGCATATGGCTGCATCCTTGAACAGATTCACTTTTTCTTGAATGCTCATGCTAACCCTTGAGCCTATTGTTCCTACCATGACATGCCTCCTATTGTCTCATGTTCCATGTAGACCGTGTCAGCAATCGGGCATGTTGATACTACCTACGGGTCATATTTACCATCATAGTGTATAACAATGCTTTTGTGTCATGTTCTGAAGCCTAATTCTTGTATGTTTATGGCACATGCTTTCATTCTAAACTTCTCCCTTGTTGTCACCTCTTGGTGATTGGTTGTTACATGATACCCTCTGTTATTGTGCTTTGTGGTTCCATGAATCATTATTTTGCTTGATTCAATGCTACTTGTAGTATTGTTGAAATGTTCAAGCTATAATTATGGGACTTGGTTTGTCTAGATTACTGATCTTGTCTATCTATTATGTTTGATGCCTAATCTTTTATAGGCTATGAGCATGAAGTACTGAACTATTTCTTGATTACACCTTTTATTCAAATTGGAGCTGAGCTTGCTAGCCTATGACCCTGATTGGCATTGTGTATCTACCAGTTCAACATGGCTGTTACATATGTTTATGGGATCTCAATGCTATTTTTATGTTGGTGCCATCTTCCTTGTGTTGAGATGCCATGCTATGCTATTATCTCCACTAGTTTACATCTTCCTTGTGTTGAGCTACAGATTTAAACGCACTCATGCCATAGAACATTGAAATAAAAACATGCAGATTGAATACCTTTATTTTAACATGTTGATGTATGTGTCTGGGGATGCTCACTGATTGTTTCTCTATTGTCTTGAAAGTTTACATTTGATATTCACCACTCTTGAGAAGATTAGCATTTGATTCCTTGCATAATGCTTAGAACATGACATTCTATTCATGAATGTTTATGTGCTCATAATAATTAAGGTAGGGCATGTATTTGATTGCAAACTTAGTGCCACCATTTAATTTACCATGCCATGCCCCTATTGATCTTGGCCCATCATGTTCATGCTCAGTATGATGATCTCTATTTTCACTTTGATTGAATGGCCACTGGTATTGCTTCACCCACTGGATGCCCCTGTGCCAGTGCCTTGTTATCAGTGCTTCACTTGATATGTATCTATGGTTCTTGGGTGTCCCATTGATACTAAATGTTTCCCTATTCATCATGGGTGCTCTTGGTCTATGATGTGGTCTCTCTCTAGGAAATTTGAGATCCTCTTGAGAGAGCCCACATCATAGGGCATCATCATTCATCTGCACATGGAACAAACACATTAGTAAAAAACAATGGCATTTCTTTTATTTCCAGAGCCTCCTCATGTACATGCCTTGAGCACAGCCCGTGTCAGAGGTGTATAGCTAAGTGCATGTATGCATTCTTGTAGATAGGTATGGTGATACCAAGCATTGTTTAGATCCAATGGATCTGACCCACTTCTCTTTTCTTATCTACAGGTTCAGGATCATGGATCATACCGGGAACACCAATCAGATAGACTCATTACTAGGCAATGTCTGGTACCCCTGTACTTCATGTTCATTAAATATGTATATTTTCACTCATTTATGCAATTCTAGCAATGGCTATGCTCATGGCATGTGTGAGCTCAGATAGATGTTCTTTTCAGTTCTTTCCCTCTTGTACAACATGCTTAACATTGGTATATGCACATGTAATCTTAGATGCATAAATTTATCTTCTTTCATGTACTTTGTAATAAAATGAACACAAATATTAAGAAAGATCACTTAATAACACAAACTAGGGTACATTAGCTCATCTAGTAATTAGGTCACCAAAGATGAGTAAAATAATGGTAACAATCTACAATAACCTCTCTCAATTTTGGGTGATTCGAATTCATTTGCATTTGGAAAGGTGATCTCACTCTATGCCAAAACTTGCAGTGAGGGTCAATTGAAAGTAGCTCAGAAGTGTATCTTTCAAACCATCCAACATTGCATCGAACCATCTTCTCCATTGGCTACAGTTGGCCGGGTAAATGCCAGTGAAAACCTCGTTCCGCCTGATGGAGCCTTAATTTTTTACAAAAATTAGGGCCTCTATTTGAGAAATAATGTTGGAGATTTGATAAGGTTGTCATTGATGTCATTGAAGGTTTTTGGGTTTCTCACAAGATATACAAACACATACTATTAAGTGGAGATAAAAACTAAGACACATACCAAAGACTATTGAATAAATAGCATCGACAACTATGCAACTTGGCAACGTTAGAACATTAAGCATCATATCAGCATTTGAATGGAGTGAAGTATACACACTAGCAATTAATGATCAAAGTCAACCCAAATAAATTTCATTTCCTCATAGATGTTAACAACTGCAGCATATTACAAAGATGACAATAAACATATTATTTGGAAGAATATTACAAGAGGCGGTAAAGTAAAACTCATCATGAATGTCCAGTCAACAATAATCAACCCATGAAGCAACAACTTCATCAAATGAAGTGAACACAACATGAGTTAAAGATTGATTAAACATATGTGTATGAAGACATTCGAAGGAGCCATGCAGTAATAAAAAATAAATATACACAGTGCTGAGCATAGTTTGAAGGTAGTATTAAAATCATTCAATGAACATTTGAGAGACGATATATTCAAGAGATGTGTTTTTGTAAGTCTGAGGGATATCATGTTGCACAAGCAATTGTATATTATACATAATGGAAACATTTCATATCTATCAATGGTAATATCAAAGATTGGAAATGAAGACCATAAGATTATACGATAATGGAGATTTTTTATAGCAGGAAATGAAGGCTCCTGCATACACGATGATATTGAAACATTATTGCCAACAATTAAAATTATTATAAGTGTGAACAAAAAGAATTGAAAATGATAATATATGAAATTAGCAATGCAAGTATGAGATTGAATGCACACACAATGAAAAATAGCGACATAATTGATGGTATAGAATTTGTATACAAAAATTCATAGAAGTGGTAAATGAAACTCTCATATTAGCAGTGATTGAAGTTTTAATTTAGTGATGAAGAGAAGATGGCATGGTTTTTGTTTTGCAAAGAAATGATCTTCAGTATCGGTACTAATGGCCTCATCATCATCTCAGGCAGAAGGAAAGTTAAGCACCAGAAATCTAGGAAATCTATAGAAGTTAAACCTCAAACATAATAAGCTCCATGAACAGGGTATTCCAGAGTAAAGAAAAACAAATGTAACTTCAACAAGATATAATTTAAATCATAATGATAATCATAGTCAAGATATAACTTCACCATTCAATTCCATAAACATGAATAATAAATATGTATATAAAAAAGATGACGCAAATATATCATATAAATGAACATGTTCTATATATGTATCAAATGTATCAAAAGTATGTCCATATACAAATATGGCACATGTCATTTCAAAATGTCTACAAAATCAATGTTTTAAGGTGTACAATGTGGCATATATGCCATCTCAAAATGTGCCAAGTGGCATCTCTAAATGACCACAAAACTAAAATTGCATCCTATGTTGTAGGGGGATCATCAAAATGTAGCCTCTTTGAAGAAGTGTTGGGCTCTGATTGATCCTGCATAAAAAATGAGTTCAAACCAAAGTTAGATTGCTTACTTTATATGATTTGTACATATATATATAATTCATAATTCAAACACTAAGTTAATTAAAATTATAACTGAATACAAATATTTGTACCTGGTCTCTTGATTGCCTACCACGATCAAGTGTCCTAGCATAAGTCCTGGGTAGTGAAGGTACCATGCTAGCAATACCAACTATAACCTAACTAAATATATATTTGCAATAATGATATTACTAGAGTGGTGCAACATAGAGTAATAAATCTAAAAAATAGGATGATAGCATAATAAAATTACAAATTGATTGAACTAAAATTAAAACTTACATCTGATGATCCCTCCTCTGGTATAGTGGGCTGGGTCAACAAAGATATGAAAGATTCTCATGGGCCCTCCCTCACAATCAGATTAACCTATGAGAGTAGAAAGATTGTAAATTATATATCAATGTACTTCATCATAGAAACCCTAGTTACAAAATACAAATAACAATATGTAAAAGTCTGCGTACAATCGGGCTATCACTTCGAATCGAGATGCCTGTAACCCTACGTTGCCAAACTGGTGTCAAGACATCATCAATAGCCACACCCTATACAATAAAGTGCAAGTAAAATATTTATTACTACACACAAGTGGCATACATATGCATGCATAATTAATCTTAAACAATTAACTACCTTTCCTTTGTCGACACCTGATGAAGGAACCCCCTCATGCCCCCCACTGACATTAGCCGTAGCCTACAAGAACACAATAAGATGACAATATATATTAGTAAATGTATGAATTTTATTGCTCTAATTGATAGAGATTTAAGCATGTACATCAAATGATATAAAAAAAACTAATGGGTACATAATTTATAATATACCATATAGTCATCAAGGCCAAATGAAATGGCTAAAAGTGTGGACTCATCCACTTGTCTCACCTCCTCCTGTGTCATCGACTGAACATAAATGGAAAAAATATATATACATAAGTGCATGCAATCATTAAAACTAATCTAAATAAATAAATTATTTTTAAATTAAATAAGTCACATGACAAATTTATTTATAATGTTTACTCTTACTGTATCAACAGGAGTTAATGGCTCTGCATGCACCTCTTGAGAACTCTCATGAGATGTAGATGCTCCATTAGGTGTTGCAGCCTCTGTAACTATGTCTCCTGTATCCTGCTCATCAATATCATGAAACTAATATGTATCAGAATCAGTAAGTGGTCTGAGGCACATATGCCTGCACATAATGCATATATGGGGCTCACATACATATGAACTCTGATGAGATGTTGATGCACCAACATCATCCACAAAAGGCAACACTGACCTAGTCTGCGTGATCAACTGATCACTCAGTAAATGAATGGCTCTAATAGTCTGTGAGGAAGCCTCTACAATGATATTGGGATGCTGCACTAGAGGAAGGGGTGCAACATCAGTGGGGGGGACAAAGGTAGTGGTCTTTCAGCGTTGGGCAGATGGCCTAGTCTGAGGAGCTCCTCTGCCTACACCCATGTTGGGCCTCATACTCAAATAATCAACATGGTGACTAAGGACAAACTCAGCATAAAATTTTTTAATGAAATAAAATGGGACCTCCAAATTGCTATGGGGTGGTTTATCAAAAACCATCCACCAGTGATCCCAAAAGGTTGTGTGCATTGCATCATTTGTGCACCATTTTATTGATAATTTGGGCTTTTTTGGGTCAACTGGTATTCTAATTTTAGGATCGACAAAAAGGGCAGCTATATCTTCCTTACTTATATTAAGGGCCGCAATCCCATCATGGTCAAGCCCATTATCAAATTGGGCGTGCATATCATCATGCCAATGAAGAGCAACATTATGTTGCTGCGTGAGTGTGTCAATATTTCCAACAATTGTATTTAGTGTGGCAAGCATGGGACCTAATGTAGGTATATTTTGATATGTGTTTTGGAAACCTCGTATTGTGTTCAAATTTTCTTGTATCAAATCTTGTAAAGATTTAGGGTTTAGATATGGGAGATTATTTTCGGGATCACTATTTGGTGTGGGAGGGTTATTTTCTTCATTGTTGTCAGCCATGTCTGATTAAATAAAAAACAAATCTAAATTTCAATCTAATTTCATATATTATTACAAATATAAATACAAAACCCTATTTTAAAAAAAATGCTACATTTAGCATGAAAATTAAATAAAATAATAAAAATATACAAATAATTACTTACCGAATATGCTTGGAGTCAAATTTGTTGTTTCCAATATTAGGTACCCAAAAATATATCGGGTATATGAAAATTGCAGAAAGAAATGAAGAAAATCGTGGAAAGAATTGAAGAAAAGGGCTCACGGGTTTCGGATTTATGCCATAATTATTAGGTACCTAATTAGGCCTATGCTTTGGTATAGGTTTTCCTAGGTGTACTGACACCTAGGCCTACTACAAAGTCAACAAGTGCTTTCATGCGCTTTTGGACGAGTGAAAAGTGAATATTTTTCACATCGCCACTTTTTGGCCCCTCATGATCTTGCACATACCCATAAGAGCTAGCATTGATTTCCCAAGCTGATATAAGGATAGACTAGATTATAGATAGTGGTTGTTCACATCACATGATAGGTGATAAAAAAAGATTTGTTCATTTGGACAAATACAATGGTGGCATGGTTAGATTTGGAGATAACACTCCTAAACCCATCGTTGGTAGAGGAGCCATCACATTGGATGGAAAGAATACTACTGATGATGTTCTCTATGTAGATGGTTTGAAACATAACCTTCTTAGTGTTGGATAGCTACATAGAAATGGCTATCAGTTGGAGTTCAAAGATGACAAATGCATCATTAACAAAAAGGATGGTGTTATGATTTCATCAGGCTCAAAGACTAGAGGTAATGTTTTCCAACTCAATTCAGAAGCAAGTTGTTTTGTTGCTAAAATTGATGACAGTTGGTTGTGGCATAAAAGACTATGTCATATCAATTTTGATAACATAGTAAATATTAGCAATGTAAAGGTAGTAAGAGATCTACCTAGCATAGAAAATTCAGTTGATACTATATGCAGGGAATGTGTGATGGGAAAGCATGTAAGAAATTCATTCAGGAGCAAGCACAATTTAGCAGAGAACAAGTTGGATCTGATTCATACAGACCTATGTGGTCCAACTCAAACAAGATCATACTATGGTGAAAGGTATTTCAATTTGTTTGTTGATGATTATACTAGGATGATGTGGGTTGCGTTCTTGAAAGATAAGTTAGAAGCATTTGAGAAGTTCAAATTATTCAAAACTAAGGTTGAGATTGAATCTAGACTAAAGATAAAATGTTTGAGATTAGATAGAGGAGGAGAATTCACATCTGATAGATTCTATGAGTACTGCGAAGAACATGGCATAAAGAGATAGTTAAGTGCACCTAGAACCCCTCAACAGAATGGAATTGCAGAGAGAAGGAATAAAATCATCCTTGATACAGCTCACACCATCATGATTGAAGGAAAAGTTGCACACACCTATTGGAGAGATAGGGTCAATACAATAGTCTACACCATTAATAGAATTCAATTGAGGCCTGGTGCTGACAAAACACCATATGAGCTATGGTTTGGTAATGTCCCCATAGTAAAATACTTCAGAATCTTTGGAAGCAAGTGCTACATCAAGAGGGATGACATAGTAGGCAAGTTTGATGCAAGAAGTGATGAAGGTATTTTCCTTGGTTACTCTACTCAAAGTAAAGCTTATAGATGTTTCAATTTAAGATTAAAAAAGATCATTGAAAGTGCTTATGTTAAGATTGATGAAAATTTTATGGTTCAAGAAATATATCATGATTACTCACCTATGATTGAAGAAGAACCTAGACCCTCCACCAATGAGACAGTTATTGAAAAAATGTTTGACAACATTGATGTGTTATTTAATGACCCTGAGACAAGTGAAGAAGATACTCCTAAGGCTGATGAGTCAGCATCACCTAAAGTTCCAAAGTTTACATCTAGAAAACATTCCAAGAAAGACATCATTGGAGAACAGAGTGGCAAAGTCTTAACAAGATCACAAGCAAAGAACTCTGCTAGTAGTGAAGTGGTATGTTTACTATCTCAAATTGAACCTTTAAGTGTTGAAGATGCTTGTAATGATTCAGATTGCTTGATGCTATAAAAGAATAACTTGATCAGATTATTAAGAATGACACTTGGGAATTGGTCCCAAGACCTAGTGACAAGAATATAATTGGAACAAAGTGGATATTTAGAAACAAGATGAATGTAGATGGCACAATAGTAAGAAATAAAGAAAGATTAGTATGTAAGGGATATGCGCAAAGAGAAGGCATTGACTATTCAGACACATTTACACCTGTGAGAAGATTAGAAGCTATTAAGTTGTTTATAGCTTATGCTATAGTCAAAAACTTCAAAGTTTATCAGATGGATGTCAAGTCAGCATTCCTAAATGGAGATTTGAAAGAAGAAGTATACATTGAGTAGCCAGAAGGATTCACCTTATCAGACAAACCTGATATGGTATGTAGATTAAAGAAGCCCCTCTGTGGACTTAAGCAAGCCCCTAGAGCATGGTATGAGAGACTAGATGGATATCTAACTAAGATTGGATTCAAGAAAGGAGCAGTAGACTATAATTTATTCATAAGAGAGACATCTGAAGGATTACTACTTGTAGCTATATTTTTTTATGACATTATCTTTGGAGGTAATGACAAACTTAGTGCTGAATTTGCTAAGGAGATGCAAAATGAGTTTGAGATGAGTATGATTGGTCCTATCAAATACTTTTTGGGATTGAATGTACAACAAATAGAAAAAGGTATTTTTATTAATCAGTCCAAGTATGTGAAAGAAATATTAAAGAAATGTTGTAGAAGTTGAGAAATCTAACTTCACAGAACGCTAAGAACACCTGCATGCAAATAACCTGTTGCTGAAAGGAAACCAAGAAGACAAAAAAGTAAGAGCTTGGAAATCTCAGTGGTGTGAGAGAAATTGTATTCCAAGATAATTAAAAAAATAATTACAAGGTTCAACCTAAAAAGGTGAACAAAACCCTAAAGCCTAAAAAAGCTAGGTTGCACATTAATAATTAATAAAAGAATTAATTATTAATGCACCTAAGAGAAAGCTTAAGCACTAAAGAGTAATAACTTAATGAATTAAATCAATATGATTTAATTAGTAAGCAAACTAAATATTACTCTAACACCCCCCCTTAAGCTAAGCGTAGGGGGAAGCTAACCTAGCATAGCTATGAAAGCAGGAAATGGGTCCCGACAACAAGGCCTAATCAGGTACCCAGTACAAGAAAATTTCTATAAACTGGAGACAAAGGAGAAAACCCAGTTGGAAAAACCCCTCTCTAAAAAGAGATAGAAAAAAGTAGAAAAAGAAATGGCTCAAGAGACTCTCTGAAAACCATAAGTACAACCAATCCCCCCATGAGAGAGGGAAGAGACACCAAAGCCCCCCCAGAATGATGGAACCCTTGTGGAAATGATCGAACCAATGAAACTCCAATGTGGATGAAACAAAGGCATGGAACAAGGAAACCCCTGAATGAGAGGTGAAACTGGAAGGCCAAGCTGATGCTCAAAGGAGTAGACACGAGGATCCTGAAAGGGAATCCCCAATGTAGGTGGTATGATAGGTGTGCTAACACTATTAGGAGAGAGGAGATGAGTGTCCTCTATAGAATCCTCAACAACTGCACCTAGTGGCTTGATGAATGGAGCTAGAGGGTTTGGCAGTGCTAAAGAAGAGTCTAGTTGAAGAGAAGAAACCCCAACAAGATGAGGTGAGGCAGTCACAAAAGTGGTCTTAGGAACAACATACAGGTTCAAGTGACCTGACTTTCCCACATGATGCTCTCGCGTAAGAGGAGAGCTGGGCTCTAATAATGGAGATGGTGGACCAAAGTGTGAGAAGGTTTAGAGATGGGTGGAGTGATCAACTATCCCTATAGCAACAATGCCACCTGTAACACTATCCCGGATGAAGACTCAATCTGGTGTGAAATCAACTGTCTTCCCTGATCCACTGTGTGTAATCAGCTAAATCGAGAGAAGGTTTGCAGATAGAGATGGAACATACAATACATCATTGAATGTGCCATCCTGAATGCATACTAAACCTTTCTCATAGACTATCATAACAGTGTTATGCCCCATGAGAATGTGAAGAATAAGAGAATCCTCAATAGACGAGAAGATCTCTGGAGAAGATGCCATATGGTGAGAAGCACCAGAATCTAGTATCCAACGGACCTATGAAGGGGATGCAATGGAAGCCCGTAATGCATGACCCTGTCCAAAATCCTATCCAGATGTCAAAGATGTGGAAGAAGACTGAAAATTAGACCCCTGTGAGGTAGAAGAGGATGGAGAGGAAATAGTGCTCTTCTGAAGGAGAGTTTGAAAATCTGCAATCTGTTTCTCATAGCCATCAAATCTCTTCTGAAAATAATTTGACTCATCATGAGGTCCCTTCTAACAATAGGAATAGGTAGGGCTCTCAGTCTTCTATTTCTCCTTCTTAGAAGAAGATGGTGGGCCAGTAGAGTGCTGAGAAGAGGAATTAGATATCTACTTTTGCTTCTACTTCTGTGAATCCTGAGGTGTCTTGGCAAGAAATGCTTGTGATTGTGAACCTGCAAGTGAATCCATCTGAATGAGCTTGGACTGCTCACGAGTCAACCTGTCACAGAAAGTCTCAAAAGAGGGCATAACATGTCTGGTACCCAAAGAATCCATGGTGGAGTAGAAAGTGGAAGAAAAGATCTGATATTGTTCTCACAACTTTGAGAGTATCAAATAGATACACTCATCATCTATCTTGATTTTCCCACATCCCTGCAAAACTATACGCAGAGACTTGAACTTCATCAAGAAGTCCTCTATAGTGGAGAAATCAGAAGGAGTCAAAGAGGTCAACTCTGCATCAAGCTGAAGTGCCTAAAATGTGTTCACTATACCAAACAAGGCTGAAAACTTGCCCCAAATAGCTCTAGGAGTGGTCAAACCATCCAGGTGAAAGAGGAGACTGTCGGAGATGTTCAGTGCAATCAAACCCATGGCTTCATCCATTTTTTTCTGTGCTGAAGAATCTCAAAGGGACACTATAGAACAGGTTGGTGTTCATCTAGACATGACCATAAGCCACGCGACATAAGTAGCCTGGTCATGTGTGCTTTCCAAGTGTGATAATTGTGAGGTGTCAGTCGAGTCACAGAGGGGTCCAACATTGAGAGAAGAAGATAGAAGTAGAAGGGTCTTTTTTGAAGTAAATAATAGAAATAAAGAACACCTTCCCATAATGAATAAATCTAGCCCCCATACAGTAAGTAAACAATTATTGAAAGCACAAAAAATGAGAACAAAACCTGGATGTCAGATGCAAAGAGGGAGGAAACTGAAGCCTCTACTTCAATGCCAAAAATCAAAACTCAAAAGGCTGAATCAGAAAATCAAACTAGCATCATCATGTCCATCTCAGAAAGACCTTTTCGATGATATTTCATTTTCCAAAAAAGGACACCGCATGCACAAGTTACGACCAAAAAACCAACTACACCTGTGAAAAATGAACTCTCTGGAAAAAACCAGTCACGACATAAAATTTGATGGTCATTTGCCCGTCACGGGCCCATCTCATTGGAAAATTTCATAGCCGAAAAAAAAGGTTTTCACCCGAAAATTTCAAAAAAATTGGCCAGAAGAAAAAATCCAGTAGGTGACATCAAGGTGACATCACTTGTACTGCCGATTGGCACAACAACGGTTGGCAGGTGGCACGTGGGTGGCTGGTGAGCAGTACGTCAGGTGCTGGGTGGTGCGGGGGCTGGGTGGGGGCCGGCGCGGGGGTCACACGGTAGTGGCACACTAGTTGCACTGCCGCCAGCGGCCAAAAAAACCACCAAAAATGCTAATTTTTTATTATTTTTAATTTTTTTGCCTTGGTTTTCATGTCGTACAACCCTTGGAGGCTATAAAATTCACCCAGAAGTCTTGGAGGCCAAATAGGTCAAGTTTTATATGGAAATAGGGGTTCATGGGCCTTTTGGATGCAACCGTGAGGTCAGTTTTTGCCCAAAGTGCTCCAAAAAAATGAGACCCCCCAGATCAAGCAGTAGCAACGAAGCTCTGATACCATGTAGAAGTTGAGAAATCCAACTTCACAGAATGCCAAGAACACCTACATGCAAATAACCTATTGCTAAAAGGAAACCAAGAAGACAAAAAAGTAAGAGCTTGGAAATCTCAGCGGTGTGAGAGAAATTGTATTCCAAGATAATTAAAAAAATAATTACAAGGTTCAACCTAAAAAGGTGAACAAAACACTAAAGCCTAAAAAAGCTAGGTTGCACATTAATAATTAATAAAAGAATTAATTATTAATGCACCTAAGAGAAAGCTTAAGCATTAAAGAGTAATAACTTAACGAATTAAATCAATATGATTTAATTAGTAACCAAACTAAATATTACTCTAACAAATGCAAGATGGATGATTGCAAGCCAGTAGGGACACCTATGCTAACTGGATGCAAGCTTACAAAAGAAGATGACTCGCCAGAAGTAGATATAATATTGTACAAGTCTATGAGTCAGGGAGAAGTTGGGAGTAATTCCCTTCCCTGATTCTGCTTAAAAGAAAGAAGCAAAGGCATCAGTCCTTAGGGACTGATCGAAGGTTGACTACTCTATGTCAGGAGTAGTACCGGGGCTTAAAATGAATCACATCCTTTTCCATTGATGTCAAAGGGGGAGTAATATACAGAGTCATGAAAAACTGAAGCGAAGGAGTAGTATACTAAGGGGGAGTAGTAATTAGTCTTGGAAGTAGTTTAGTTGAGGAAATAGAGAATATTGAAATTTAGTGCAGAAAAAGGAGGATTCATCTTTGGGGGAGTTTTGATGAGGAAATGGAGAATGTTATAAAATTATTTCTCATTGGGTTGCTGGTGGTTTTTCATTCCACATGTTGCCATCAATGCCAAAGGGGGAAATTGTTGGAGATTTGCCAGCAGGTCAGTACTGACTGTATGTTTGTCATTGATGACAATATATGGAAAGTAGCATGCGTAGAAGACTTATGTAGTAAGCTTTTAGTATATGTAGTATGGACATAATATCAGCATGATATCATGGGCATAGAGGTTAATTGTTAGTCCAGACAGTTATAAAGCAGCTTGTATCAGTAGTGTTCCTGACAGAGTAACAGACAGTATTCTATTTATGGTTGTCTGTACAGTTATCATGGAGCCTTGCACACTTGGATATATGTTGAAGACATATTGGTGATGTTACATCCATGGATGCAAAGTCTGATATTCTAGTAGAAGTGAAGTTATGTAGTCGCTATTCGCCAGTAGAAATTTCTTGTGTTTATTCAGAAGAGCCGACGGAGATTTTATTGGTTATGGAGTTGCACCTATCTTTTGGGTATGCGCCCTTGGATTTAAGCTTAGAGAAGAGTTATTGATGTTTGGTTAAGATCGCATGAATTAATTCAGCTTGAGGAGAAAGATACAATTGTTTTGGCAGAGCCGACAATGTGTAGCATGTGTCTACAATTATCTTATTGGACAGGTCCCAGAATGTGTTACGTGCTTAGTAGAGCTGACTGAATTGTTATTGGAGTTTGTTCTAGTTTCTCTAATATTATTTCAAGGTGGTTCTAACAAGCCGACTTGATTATATCATTTAAAGGAAAGATATTTATAGGCAGTCATTTGTGATTGCTTAAGTGTGGTTCATAGTTGATTAAGAAGAGCAGAGAAGAGTGTGTGAAGTGTTGAGCCATTAGAAGAAGGTCTATGTGACCAAGTAAGGTATTTGTGCTATTCATTGGAATTGATCCTGACAATAGGTCAAATCACAATTCACCAAGATCTAGATATAGTGTGTATCTATTAAACACAAGGTTGTAGCCTTCACCCCTTTGAGCAGTGTGCTCTCGAATAGTGCATCCTCTCCCCTAACAGGGACTATTGTAAAAGACTCCTAATAGGGTCTGATCCTTGACCAGGTCTATTGTACTAAACATATTGTAAGGCAACTCCTAACAGGGTTAAGAATCTTCTAACAAGGATCATAATACACTAGTCCAGAATATTAGTGGGTGTCAATTCCCACCAGGGTTTTTACCTATTTGGGTTTCCCCGTAACCAATATTTTGGTGTTGTGTTCAAGTTTTCTTTCATTGTGTTTATGCTTTTTTTTTAAGTATACTTAATTGGATAAATAATTGAAACTTGTAGATAACTGATTCACCCCCCCCCCCCCCCCCCTTCTCAGTTATCTCTTGGGACTATTCCTAACAGAACCTTTTGGAGGGTCCTTAATATGAAGAATTCTCAACGGATCATTTCCATTCAAATACTTATTTCTAACCATTACCACCCATCTTGTATTAGGTTCTTTGATCATCTTCCATATCATTTTTGCCCCTAACACAATATTTTGATCTCTAAGGATCTTGAGATTAATCCCACCATCTTATTTAGCCCTATAGATCTTGTTCCCGGTAGTTAAAGAAACCTTATTATTGTCTTAGGCTCCTTGCCAAAAGAAACTTCTTAGCAACTGAGTCAGCCTCTTATCATTTTTAGATGGTAATTTTCTATAGGACATCTGAAAAATGGGAATTGAGGATGAAACCGACCTCAACATTATCACCCTACCTGCCGAGGAAAGCCACTTCCCTTTCCAGGAAACTACTTTATTTTCTACTTTAGACATTACATTTTTCCATAGCATAGATTGCTTTGTACCTTTATCCAAGGGTTGACCTAGGTATTTACTAAAGAAGGAGCCTACCTAGAACTCTAGAACATTTAGAATATCTTCTTTTAGAGCTTATGGTGAATTAACGAAAAAGACCTCTAATTTCTCACTACTAATATGTTTCCCAGAGGTGACAGAGTAGTCATTAAGGATTCTCTTAATGGATCTAGCTTCTAGTGGGTCAGCTTTACCACAGAGCATAGTATCATCTACAAATTGCTGATGAGTGGTAGAATAAATATTACTAGAGATTCTTAAACCCAAAATTTTCTTTTCTGCCCTAGCCTTGCTAAGAGATCTTCCTAATGCTTTTTCCATAATAATGAACAAAAAAGGGGAGAGGGGATCCCCTTGCCCAAGCCCACAAGATATATCAAAGAAACCCTATGGCAATCCATTAACTAATACCAAAAATTTTGGGGTCGATATACATTCAAATATAAGATTAATCCACTGCTTAGAGAAGACAAAAGCCTCCAGGAATTTACATAGAAATCTCCAGTCAACTTTGTCATAAGCCTCTATAATATCTAACTTGATTAACATACTTAGAATTTTGTTGACTTGATTTGAATGAATTGCCTCATGGGCTATTATGACACCATCCATTATTGATCTACTTGGCATAAAACTAGTTTTTTCCTCCGAGATAATATCAGGGAGTGTCATTTTTAATCTATTTGCTAAGGTTTTTGTGAACAATTTATAAATAGTATTGCATAAAGAGATTCATCTAAATTTGTCCAGGTTTTTTGCATTCTCTATTTTGGGAATTAAGGCTAAAAAGGTATTATTCAATTTCTTTAATAATCGACCTGAGTTCCTCATGCTTTCTAAAACTTCCACCACTTCCTCCTCTAAAAAGGACCTTCAGTTTTGATAAAAAAATGCAGGAAAGCCATCTGGTCCTGGGGACTTATCCAGATGGAATTGACTTAGCCCCTGCTCAACCTCTTCCTTTGTAATTTTTGCATTTAGGACATTATTATGTTCCTTACTAATAATTTTTGGGATGTTTCTTAGAAAATCCTTCTATAGAGTGAGCTCTAAGGACTTGCCACTCAATAGATTCTGGAAGTATGTCACAACTTCTGTTGCTGTATCTTCTAGCTTGTTAATCACCACTCCATTTTCCTTTTTAAGAACATTAATCCTGTTAAATTTTCTTCTTATCTTTCTGCTATTATGGAAGAATTTGGTATTTCTATCACCTTCCTGAAGCCAAGTCTCTCTAGATTTTTGTCTCCAAAAGATCTCCATGTTCTACCATTTCTCTATCAGGGCCTTCAACCATCATCCTTAAACCACATTTTTTCAAATTTAAATGGACACCTAAGTGGCTTTTCTCTTTCTTTCAGCCAAAGGGAAATTGGATAGTGATCAGATCCAAAGTCTAGAAGGATCAATGATTCTAGTTCAAAATTACAATCCAGGAGATTGCCTTTAAATAGGAATTTGTCTAATTTCTCTGCAATGAAACTGAAACCTAATCTCCTATTATTCCAGGTAAATGGACCATTACTAGACTTAACATCCATTAATTTATTACTATTCACCTAATTTTAAAATGCCATCATGGTTCTCGAGGATCTCCCCAAACCTTTGAACTTCTCTTCATCTTTGAGAATGGCATTAAAATCCCCTCCTACAATAATCACCTGACTGGGAAAAGATTGAAAAAAGGAGGAGATTTCTCCCCAAACACCAATCTTATCATTGAGGGCCACTGGGCAATAAATCTTAATCACTATTACTTCAAAGGCTCCATCCAAGCTTTTAGCTCTTCCTCCAATCCAAACCTACCCCTACCCATCCTAGCAAAACTAACTCTCCTAGGATTCAAAATAATACTAAGACCAGTTGATGCTCCTATTGAGGGTTCAAAAATAACCTCCCAATTCCCTATTTTCTTGCATAATTTATCTAACTCTTACCTTCCTAGCTTAGTTTCCTGAAGTAACAGAAAGTCTACCTCCATCCTTTTTAAGTGCACAAGAATGCAATGTTTGTTAGGGGAATTTAAGCCCCTAACATTCCATTTGATTACTCTCATTTCTCCTTGGGAAGGCTCTTCCCCTTCCTAGCATATAAGTTCAAAATCTTTTCTTTCCCAATAGCTGAAGCATCTCTAAGTCTAAGTTCATTCAGTGACTTCCTTCCTCTCTTTTTGTAATCTTTGGCACAATCCACCTTCTCCTTCACCTTCTCTATAAAAGAAATGCCTAACTTTGGATCACTATTTTCCTTATCCATTGAGACCATATTCAATCCCCTATTTACCTTAGCTTCCATATCATTTGACTTACTCCCTATCACACCACTAGTGGAAATAGGAGAGACCTCTTCCTTTTTTTCTTCTAAATCATAGAGAAACCTGCTAACTAAAACTTGATTAGTATTAGTGAAAATAGAATCTTCCTTAATATGATCCAATCCTAAAAAATCTGATAATTCCTCAAGATCTTCTCGCTCTAACCGATGAGATTCCACTACATCTTTAGAACCAAAAACCTCCTCCACTACTATATTAATATCCTTAGTTGTGTTTTCCTCCTCCAAAGTGTCCTTCACCCCAGATGCCTTGAAACACTTATCCATATTTTCAACATTTTTTTCAAAGCTGGCTATATCCAGTGATCCTTCTTCTAAATTGATGAATTCTTGTTCTACAAATTTGTTCATGGCTTCTGCTTGATCCTTCACTTGTTCCAAAGAAGATTTGTATTTCTCTATGCTGATATCATCTACAAGTACTATTTCTTGGAGGAGAGGAGGAGGATCCAGGGTTGCTAATTGATGCACCATGCTAGCACTTAATAAATCAATACTTTTAAAACCCTCTCGAGGGTCAAATATGAGGGATTCAGGGGCATTAACATTGAGACCCCCAACTTCTCACAAAATTGCATCTAATTTGATTATTTCCATTGATTGAGAAGGGACAACATCTAGAGAACATTTTTTTTTCTTAAAAGACTCTGGACAGATTGAGGGATAAGATCTATATTTATCTAGGTTTCTATCGTTCCTATTACCTCCTATCTTTCTAAGTGTTCTAAAGGGGTTATTATTGGGAATTTAATAGAGAAACCTCCACCATCCTTATTAAGGTGTATGGAAACATCATTGGGAGGATCCACCAGTGGTTTGGTCATCATTTTGTTTTCTAGAGCCTATTTGAAGTCTTTAACTAACTCTGTCATAATAATAGGGTCAACAATAAATTGCTTAGAATGACTCTTAATAAAAATAGGGGGCAGTATCTTAATTGAGATATCTATATCTACTATGATAATTTCTTTTGATTGGGGATATTTGGTTAGTACAGATCTAACAAAATATCCTAAACTGTTACCTAATTTCCTCAGAACTATTTTTTTAGTGCATTCCAAAGGCATGTTGGATAATTTCATAGCTCTAGAGACTATGATACCATTCAAATTATTAGGGTTAAAGGATGAGCACCAATCTAATATTGTGAAATAAAAACCTAACAAACTATGGCATATATTTTCTATAAATTTTACCTTTGTTTCTATATTATTGAATAATGTGGAAATGGAAGCATAGTAACATACATAACATTCATCACCTATTCATTTAGAAAGGATGTTTACAAATTGCAATAGCATAAATAGATCTAAAAATGCTTGGAAATAATTTAGGTCAAAGTACATACCTCATTATGAAATTGATCTAGAAATACCTATTTTCTGAAGGCTGTATGAAGTTTCAGAAGGTTCCGTCACCTGTTTTGGACTGGAAATGTCGAGGCAGACAAAACCCAAAAATCTTTTCTCCAGATTCACACAGCTCAAATTTGACCTTTTAAAAGGTCAAAGACCACATTTTTATTTTGAAGTCTAATTCTGATTCTGTTCACAAATCCTGAAAGTTTAGTGAAAAGGGTTCTCCGATCTGTCCTCAGATTCCCAAAACAACACCTATAGATATCTGAAAAAGGGGTTTTTGGGGTGGCTATATAGGGTTTTGCCTTAGTCAAACCCCCGTTTTGGTGATTCCCACCTCCATGAATAGCCGATTGAAATAGTATGTGTGTGTGTGTGTGTATATTGAAAGTGTAAAGCTAAGATCTAATCCTCTAGATTAAAACCCTAGCATGAATATGTATGAAATAACAATGCATAGAATTGAATGTGATAGAAAATCATACCAAGCCCCCAAGGCTAAAGTACTTCTACCATTCTCACAATCCGTAGTCATTACTCCATGTTTGAATGCTTGAAATGTAGATTATAGTGGAACAAAGAAGAATGATTCTCTCTTGCTACAAATATGAATGCTTGAAGATGCTTGAAGACTTGAAATGCTTGCTTGCCAATACTTGATGATGCTCTCCCAAAACTTGATGATGCTCTCCCAAAACTTAATGATCCAAATGAGGGAGGAAGGCCTCCTTTTATAGTGAATTAGGTCACACTCCTATAGAAGGGCCACCTTGAAGAATTAAATCCCAATTAGGTCCTAACCTTTAGAGAAATGGACCTAAATTAAATATAATCAAAGGATTTACTATTTGGGAGCCCGAAACAGCCAACTTGGAGGTGGGAAAATAAAATTCCTGAAAGCAGAATTAGCGGGAATTGAAAATTTGAAATCCTAGCAGGATGAGGTCAAGGTCAAGGTCAACCTTGACCTAGTTAGGGTCGAGGTCATCCCTAACCTGGTCAGGTTTGAGGTCATCCTTGACCTAGTCAGGATCGAGGTCGACCTTGACCAAAAACCCTAACTTTGGCCAGGATGCAGCTTAAAGGCCCTGGGGATGCCCAGAAACTTAGAAATGAAGCCTGATGAGAATAGAATGTCTATGATAGATAAAAGATCATGTGATTGACATGATGAAGGCTAGGAGGATCCATTTCTATATCCTACCTAGGAATTTGGAGTCATAAGAGAGGGAAAATTAAGGAGAATCCTCAGGATCCTAACCCTAATTTCACCTAGAACATACAAATGCATCCTAAATGCAAGTTTATCATGATAAATGCACTGAAAGAGGTTGCTAAACCTATCCAAATGGAAGTTCTTCCATTTTAAGATGATACATTTAGCCCCCACTTTAGCTTAGATATGACACTACGTGAATATGCAAGCTAAAGTAAGAAAATATCATAGTAAATGGAAAAAGATATAGCCAAGTCCTCGATGTAAAGATCTTGTAGAAAACTATTAGAACCTGAAATACACTAGGTTAATAAAAATCTATAATCACCTAGAGCTTACTATATGATAATTTGAGAAGTATATAGAGCCCCTTATGCCCTCCCCTATTTCAGCTTTCTATTTCGGAATGGTGAAACAGGGTGATAAGAAAACTCTAGATACTGGATATGCAGAGTGTTGAAAAGTTATTTCCTAAACCTATTAAAAGGATTCCTACCCTTCTTAAACTATTTCAAGGAGTTAGATATCTAAATCATGATTCCAACACCACTGACGACACGGAAAATAGAGTTATCTAACTCAAGTTATGATGAAAAGAATGAATGTCTATCGATATGCATAAAAGGAAATTCTTAACCTAACCCTAATTTTAAACCTATAAAAGAGATGAAAAAGGGTAATAATTACTCATTCTTATCATTTACAGATTCAAAATTAGGAGCAAGATGCCGAGAAGAGAGGAACTATGAGTGACACACCTAGAAACTGTGAGACACCGTCTAGCTATCGAACGAGCACTCCTTGAGGTGAGATTCTTTCCAAACTCATGTTTTTGCTAAGCAAGGTTTATTTTACCCCCTTGAGGTTGACCTTGACCCAATTAGGTCAACCTTGACCCATTTAGGTTGGCCTTGACCCAAAAAGGTCGACCTTGACCTAGAAAAGTTGACCCTAACCCAGTAAGATCGACCTTGACCCAACTGAGGTTGAGTTTGACCTAGATCAGTTGTACTTTCAGATTTGATGATGTAGATTACTTATATGATGTTGGTTTTTGATGATAGGACCTCATCTACTTCTGAGAGCATCCCTTTGGGGAACTGCTAGTGTAGGTCAAGGAGAGACTATCTGATTTGGATGATGACAATTTATAGCTACTGTGGGATGTAGGACTATATTGGGTATCAGTCCTTCCATAGATTAGGCTGCATCAGGAGATGTTATCTGCACTGATAGAGAGATGGGATGAGGATACATGCACCTTCCATCTTCTTGCTGGTGAGATTACAGTGACATTATAGGATGTATACAGGATTATGAGGCTTCTGGTCTAAGGAGAGACTATCAGACCCAGGACACATAGAAGTTGGGAGGAGATTCATGCAGATACAGAGTATTGTACAGGTGGGCATCTAGTGATGCGGACTCATTCAGATCACATCTCACTATCATCCACACTATCAGACCATACTCCCTTAGTACGAAAGGTGATGCTATGTATAGTATCCTTGGTTGTGTTACCCAACTCAAAGGGTACTATATTTTGTTCACCTATGACTCATGTGATACAGAGGATGGAGAGAGAGAGGACTGTGTTCTCATGGGGTCACAGCATGCTCTGTTAGCTATACCATGAGTTGAGTCAGCTGGTGAGGTATCAGTGAGAGAGTTTATCGACGTGCACCATTCTATAGATTTGGATTTTTGAGCACTTCACATATACACGTCCACAGGGAGTGCCAGTGATGGTAGATGTGAGTACAATGAGAGCCTTTGCATATCCCATGAGAGATTTTTGGCAACTTAGAGATATGCTCTACTGGAGAGTACATCTTGACCGTATTACTAGTACTGATGTGATATGGAAACCCTACTGCCAGATGATAGAGTGGCTAGACACCCGATTCTAGATGAGACACTCTCAGCAGCGTAAGCTGCTAGAGGGTCACCAGAGCCATATAGTGATGCCATATTATTATGATCGAGTGATGAGATAGTTCGGCCTGCTATAGGGAGTCCCTAAGGCAATACCTTGCTATGCACATCTTACAAGATAACATCAGAGACCCAGTGCCATACACCGACCTTCAGCAGCAGACATAGAGGATAGAGGAGACAAAGGATATTGAGGTACCATCAGATGTATCCTATTCAAGTGTTATCTAAGATTACATCTAGTACTAGAGCTTAGAGGGGACCCGCCCTATCTTCCCTAAGGATTATCCTACAGGTGATCCAGACTTTAGACAGAGGACATGCTAGGATAGTACAGACAGCGGGGAAGATGAGGATATCAGAAATGAGGAACACATTTCTGAGGGGGAACTAATGGAGGAGGAGGAGAGAGAAGATGATAGAGCTGAGGACATGCCCCCAGCTGATGATACTAGTGCAGATATACCTATTACACCTACATCACCACTGAGATCACGATGGCCCCCATGGCCCCACACAGTGACACCACCACCACGGCCTAGACATAGTGAGTGTGGAGAGAGTAGTCGCTCCATGCCCCCACCATCTAGACACTTTAGTGATGTTCAAGAGAGAGACCCAGGTATGGACTATGAATTTCCTTTTTGATTAAAAATATGATTTGATGAAAATGAATATGATTATAACATGATAAAAGTATGTTTCCTCTATAGCTAGCATAGTGGAATGGAGGAGTTTTGTATCTGAGGTTCTCAAGGATAACATTATTTCCTATCAACTTCCAGTTGACAAGTGAGAGTCTTCCATTGGGCACAGAGATCCAGGTAGACATGCCGATATCTTCGTATGCATCCAGCGGGAGTTGAGAATGTGTAGAGAGAGGGAGGAGAAGCTAATGGAAAAGGTACAGAGTCTTTGAGAATGTGTTCAGGGCATGAGCATATCTAGGAGCCATACACAGACACACAAATCTTCATCTTCTTATCACAGAGCAGAGAGATCTAGGAGTCATCGACCATCAGAGTGACATGGTGATAGGCGTAGTGATAGATAGGGCCATTGGCCCCATATGTATCAAAACTTTTGAAAAAAAAACTATGTATTGCTGATAAATGAAAAACTTTCTTTACTGATTAGTTCTATACTTGATAACTATGTTTTCATCAATATAAAACTTAATAGAAAGAAAGAAATAAAGAAAGTGCATAAACATATTCAATATGTAATTTTTACTAAAACTACATAACCTATAAAAGAAATCATTATAAGGAACACATAAATGCACATGGAACAAATGAGATTAAGGGTAATAACATTTAAGATGCATAATATTAATGGGTTCCTTAAAAGAAACACCATCCATATCAGCAAGTTTGTAAGCACTCGAACCAAAGTTTTCAATAACAACAAAAGGTCCAAGCCAGTTAGGACTAAATTTTCCTTTTTCACTCAGTAAAGCATTCACATTTCATTGATTCTCATAAGGAACTAAATCACCAACTACAAATGTTCATTCAATTACCTTATGATTGTATTGTTTTTGGAGAGATTTATGATAAGCTTTTATATGTTCTAATGCATGTATTCGTTGTTCATCCAACATTTCCAATTCTTGTAAACGTTTTTCACAAAAAGTATCTTTATCAATTATCCCATGAAATGAAACACGTAAGGATGGTATTTCTAGTTCCAAAGGCATAATAACGTTAGTACCATAAATAAGATTATAAGGAGAAGTACCCATAGCAGTACGAACACTAGTCCTATAGGCCCATAAAGCGTAAGTCAACTGAGTATGCCAATCTTTGGCATGCTTACTAACTATTTTTCACAAAATTTGTTCAATAATTTTATTTGATGCTTCAGCTTGTCCATTAGATTGAGGATAATAAGGAGTTGAAAATCTATGTTGAATCCTATATTTCTCCAAGAATTTTGCAACTTCTTTATTCTTAAAAGATGTTCCATTATCTGAAACTATTGTTGAGGGAATACCATATCTTGCTATAATATTATTAAGGATGAAATCACAAATGACATCTGCTATTGTAGAATGAAGAGGGACAACTTCAACCTATTTTGTGAAATAATCTGTAGCGGTGAGAATGTAAGTATGCCCTTGAGAAGAAGTTGGTGAGATTTTTTTGATAAGATCAAAACCCCAAATACTAAAAGGCCATGGAGAAACTTGATTACGAAGCTCATGAGCAGGAGCATGAATCAAATTACTATGCTGTTGACATTGAGGGCATTTTTTTAACAAACATGAAAGAATCATGTTCCATAGTTTGCCAATAATACCCCATTCGAAGTAACTTATGAACTAAAGATTTGCCACCAAAATGTCCCCCACAAGAACCAGAATGAGCTTCTGCTAAAGCTACAGGAATCTCGGTTCTATTGAGACATCGTAATAATAAACCTTCATAAGCACATTTGTATAGCGCATCTCCTAAAATGATATAGCACACTACAAGTTTTCTAATGCGATTACGCATGTTCCTTGTTGCTGATTCAAGAAAAGTACCATCCTTCAAAAAATGAAAAATGTGTGAATACCATTCATCCAAATGCAAGTTGAAACAATCAGAGGTAATCTTATTAGAAATTGTAGGACTTTTAAGAACTTGTATTGTAAATTGGAAATTTTCAGCATTGTTCTCAAGACAAACCAAGGATGCCACACTTGCCATAGCATCTGTGTGCTGATTATCTTTCCTTGGTAATGTCTGGATTGTGTAAGAGGAAAATTGTGAAAGAACATCAAGAGCTAAATCTCTATACTGTGTCATTCTATTGTTTTTAGTCTGGTATCCACCTTTAATTTGTTCAACTATCAATTGCAAATCTCCATATATATGTAAATGTTTGATATTGAGAGATGAAACTGCTTGTAGGCTAGCTATAAGAGCTTCATATTCAGCAATGTTATTACTACAAGAAAAGGTCAATTTATATGATAAAGGGAGGGGTTTCTTTGTAGGGGGAATCAAGATGATACCCACGCCAGATCCTATCTTACACTTAGACCCATCAAAATATAATTCCAAAATATCATCCTGTTGAATAGCTAAAATATTGTCATCAGGAAATTCAATAGGAGTAGAACCTTCAATAGAGTGAGGACAAGGAGCTGCAGCTAAATGATCTATCAATGCTTGTCCCTTAATTGACTTCTAAGGAATAAAATTAAGATCAAATTTAGTAAGTAACATTACCCATTTTTACAAGCAGCCTGAGAGATCAATTTGCGAGAAAAGATGTTTTAAAGGATCAAATTTGACAATTACATTAACTTCAGCATTTATGAGATAATGCCTAAGTTTTTGACATGCATAAACCACTGCTAAACATTTTCTTTATAGAGGTGTGTATCTTACTTCATAATCCAATAAAGTTTGATTGATGTAATATATAGGTCTCTCATTACCATTGTCATCAATTTGAGCTAATAATGCACTCACAGCTTGTGGAATTGCTAAAGTGTATAATTGAAATGGTTTATCAAACTTAGCAGGCTGCAAGATAGGAGGATTTGCAAGATACTCCTTAAATTGCTCAAAAGTCTGTTTATAGTCCTCATTCCAGGAGAAAGTGGCATCCTTTCTAAGAAAGGAAGTAAAAGGGATTGTTCGGTCTACCAAGTTAGAAACAAAGTGATGGATAGCTTGTATCTTTCCTTGCAAACTTCATAATTGAGAAATATTTTTAGGAGGCATATTAACAATAGCGTTAATCTTTTCAGTATCTACTTCAATGCCTCCCTTAGAAATTATAAATCCTAATAATTTACCAAAATCAACTCCAAAAACACATTTCTTTGGATTCAATCTCATATTGTATTTTCTAATCCTTTCAAATATCTGTCGTAAAGTAGTAACATGATCTTCTTGTTTGATAGATTTTTCCAAGATATCATCCACATAATCTTCAAGAATCATATGGATGTAATCATGAAAAATCAAAGTCATTGCCCGTTGATAAGTTGCTCCTACATTTTTTAAGCCAAAGGGCATCATTACCCAACAAAAGGTTCCCCAAGGTGTTATAAATGCAGTTTTAAATTGATCTTTAGCAGGGATAAAAATTTGATTATATCTTGAAAAGCCATCCGTAAAAGATAATAGAGCATGGCCCACTGTAGAATCCACAATCATATCGATATTAGGTAACGGGAAATCATCCTTCAAAGATGCCTTATTTAAATCTCTAAAATCAGTACACATCCTTATCTTA
Organism: Chamaecyparis obtusa; assembly: GCA_027943335.1. Classification (NCBI taxonomy): domain Eukaryota; kingdom Viridiplantae; phylum Streptophyta; class Pinopsida; order Cupressales; family Cupressaceae; genus Chamaecyparis; species Chamaecyparis obtusa. The sequence continues at coordinate 62,744 of BSBK01014838.1, read as the reverse complement.
TTGTCTCCTTTTGATATAGGCACAATATTTGAAATCCAATCGGAGTAATCGATAGAATGGATAAATCTAGAATTCAATAATTTTTCAATTTCAACTTTGACTAATAAAGCAATTCGTGGATTCATCTTTTGAATTTTCTATTTTACAGGTTTCATATTAGGCTTTAAAACAATGTTATGAGTAACAATCTTAGAATCGATACCTGGCATATCAAAATATGTCCAAGCAAAGATATCCTTGAATTCCAGCAAAAGGGAAGCCAACTGATCACATTCATCATGAGTCAAACATTTCCCAAGTTTTATCACTTTTTCAGAATTAGTTTCCATCCATTTGAATATCAATAGTTTCAGTGATTAATAAATCACTTCTTATTGAAGAAGCCATCAGTAAAGGAGCAATATCTTGTTCTTCATGTTCTCCAAAATAAGCATTAGTTTTTAAACAATAAGGCTTTCCTCGCTTATGATGAAACTTAGGTAAGTCCTCGTAAACCCCTAAATATTCCATTAAAGCCTCTTCTTTATGGAAAATATCCAAAGAGGGTTGTTGATTAAGATCAATAAGCAATGGGTTAACCAACTTCAACTATCCACTACAAATATGATTAACATTAAGAGGAAAAGTGGAGGGCTTTCGGTAAGGATTAAATCATAATCCATACGTATGGTCATAGATTTCATTATCCAAGGGTACTTGTATACCTTGTTCATATTTACCACATCCTTTCCCATTGAATCCTGATTTCTTAAGCAAATGATAACCAAGACCATATCGATCAGTCATATCAGAAGAAGTCCAAGGAGTGGCATATGTCACAATATCATAACAATCAGGCTTTATAGTGTCAACCATTTCATTAGTCGAAGTAGCAACAAAATTACTTTTTAATTCTTCAGATAATGGAGAAGAAATAAAAACCTTTTTCGCAAATTCATTATGTTGCTTCATAAAGTCTAAATCAGAGACCTTATCTTTGCCAATAAATGTGGGATTAAAATCCAATGTTCCCCAATCATCTTCAGTCAAGGAAGAGGAAGAAGGTGGATCTTCTTGTTGTTGAATTTCAGGTTGTGTTATCTCAGATTGTTGTATTGGCGATTGTTTTTCAATCTCTTTACTAGGTTCAATAGGTTCAAAGATCTTGGCATATTCTGCATTTAAGCAAGGATTTGGAGCATCATCCACATGTAATGTATACATTAGATTGTTATAGATGAATCAAACCTTGCGATGAAGAGTAGAAGGAACTGCATGCATAGTATGTAACCACGGTCTTCCTAAAAGAAGGTTATAGTTAAGTGGTCTAGGCATAACATGAATAGGAGTATGTAGGATAACCAGACCCACCTTAACAGGTAAGGTAATAATACCCAAAGTTCTTTTCACAATATTATCAAATCCACATATAGGAATGTTATCAGGTTGAATAGTAGATAAATCAGCCTTAATTGCTTTAAGCATGTCCATGCTACAAACATTAAGTCCAGATCCATTATAAATTAAAGTTCATCTAATAATGCTCTTATTAATAGAGATAGCCACCATAAGGGCATCATATTGATTCTGCACCTCGACAGAAGGTAAATCATCATCAGAAAACACAATAGTAGGTACAGAAGGCATAGCATGCATACAATCCAAAATGGAATGAATATTTTCTTGATTAGGAGGCAAAGCAAGAAGAGTAGATAAAGCCTTTTGCAAAGCCTCATAATATGTCGAGGAGGTTTGAAGTAATTCCCATAGAGACATTTTAGCAGGAGTAGCATGTAATTGATCAACTAAGTTATACTCCTTAAAGTTAGATGGATACCTAGGCACTTGAGGAAGTGTAGGTTGAGAAGGAGGTAAAGAAACTGGAACAGTAGTTTGAGGATTATTCCGTGTGCAATAAGCATGTGAAATGGAATCAGTGTTATCAAAGAAATCCAAGGGATCTCTAGGTTTACCCTTAACTGTTATAGGAGGACATCCTTTTACCGTCATCAAAGGTTTAGGAAATATCATTTTTGGTTTATCAATGTTGCAAATAGTGGGACATGAAGGTAACCATGCACACACCCTATGGTAAAGGTCAATTCGAGAGGTTGTGGAGGAGGGTGAAATAGGAATAGGATCCATGGAGACCATATTCAAACCATTTTCATCCTCACTACCATGTTCCTCATTAGGGATTCTATCCTCTTGTATAATAAAAGTATCATCAAAGTACTCAAAACAAGAATCATACATGTTGAATATAAAGAAAGTACTAAAAGCAATAGAAATATTTTTGTATTTTTAAAGGAAGTTTGCAATTTTTTTGTATTTTTGAAATATAAATGCAAGAAAGAAATATACAAGATTGAAATCTAACACCATAAAAGAAAGAGTTGTCGTAAACGGGTTCACCAAAATGAATAATGTGAAAATGGAAGCATAGTAACATACATAACATTCATCACCTATTCATTTAGAAAGGATGTTTACAAATTGCAATAGCATAAATAGATCTAAAAATGCTTGGAAATAATTTAGGTCAAAGTACATACCTCATTATGAAATTGATCTAGAAATACCTATTTTCTGAAGTCTGTATGAAGTTTTGAAAGGTTCTGTCACTTGTTCTAGACTGGAAATGTCAAGGCAGACAAAACCTAGAAATCTTTTCTCCAGATTCACATAGGTTGACTTTGACCTTTTAAAAGGTCAAAGACCACATTTTTATTCTGAAGTCCAATTCTGATTCTATTCGCAGATCCTAAAAGTTTAGTGAAAAGGGTACTCCGATCTGTCCTCAGATTCCCAAAACAACACCTGTAGATATCTGAAAAAGGGGTTTTGGGGGTGGCTATATAGGGTTTTTCCTTAGTCAAACCCCCGTTTTGGTGATTCCCACCTCCACAAATAGCTGATTGAAATAGTATGTGTGTGTGTGTATTGAAAGTGTAAAACTAAGATCTAATCCTCTAGATTAAAACCCTAGCATGAATATGTATGAAATAACAATGCATAGATTTGAATGTGATAGAAAATCATACCAAGCCCCCAAGGCTAAAGTACTTCTACCATTCTCACAATCCGTAGTCATTACTCCATGTTTGAATGCTTGAAATTTAGATTATAGTGGAACAAAGAAGAATGATTCTCTCTTGCTCCAAATATGAATGCTTGAAGATGCTTGAAGACTTGAAATGCTTGCTTGCCAATACTTGATGATGCTCTCCCAAAACTTGATGATCCAAATGAGGGAGGAAGGCCTCCTTTTATAGTGAATTAGGTCAAACTCCTCTAGAAGGGCCACCTTGGAGAATTAAATCCCAGTTAGGTCCTAACCTTTAGAGAAATGGACCTAAATTAAATATAATCAAAGGATTTACCATTTCAAAGCCCGAAACAGCCGACCCAGAGGCGGGAAAATAAAATTCCTGAAAGCAGAATTAGTGGGAATTGAAAATTTAAAATCCCAGTAGGATGAGGTAAAGGTCGAGGTCATCCCTAACCTGGTCAAGGTTGAGGTCATCCCTGATCTGGTCAAGGTCAAGGTTGACCTTGACTAGAAACCCTAACTTTGGCCAGGATGTAGCTTAAAGGCCCCGAGGATGCCCATAAACTTAGAAATGAAGCCTGATGAGAATAGAATGTCTATGATAGATAAAAGATCATGTGATTGATGTGATGAAGGCTAGGAGGATCCATTTCTGCATCCTACCTAGGCATTTGGAGTCATAAGAGAGGGAAAATTAAGGAGAATCGTCAAGATCCTAACCCTAATTTCACCTAGAACATACAAATGCATCCTAAATGGAAGTTTATCATGATAAATGCACTGAAAGAGGGTGCTAAACCTATCCAAATGGAAGTGCTTCCATTTTAAGATGATATAATTATAACAGTATACAAACATAAACTCATCAAAGAGTAGAAAAATAGTTACCTAATTTTTGAGATGCTTCATGAGCTAGTCTACTATTTTGGTTGAAGGAGCTCCATAGTCGTTCCATCTTAAAAATAATCCTTTAAGTTGCATTAATTATTTGGTGCATCTAATGTTACCATCATCGACCTTGATTGATAGGGGCAATGGTGATTTATGTCTACAATGGGGAGGAGAATAGGGGATAACTTTAGGAGATAGATCATTTTGACTGTAGGGATTAGCTTGATTTATAATCCTAAACTTATGCGGTGATGTATATGTTCCTCCAAGGGAATGGATAAAATGTGGGTTTAGTAATACTCTATCTATGGGAGCATCCTTCCTACGATGGTGTGGAGGGGAGTAAGGTTTGTGATGAGGATCCAAATCTATAAGCGACGTAAATTTGTTTGCTAGAGATAGTGGCTCGGGTTCAGGAATGGGGGGATGAGAGGGTTTCTTATGATTCTTGTGTTGTCTAACCTTTATAATTCTTGATGTCGACACATACCTTATAAGCCTTTGAAAATTCTTTATCTTCTTGGTAAAGATATTTAAATCTCCCCACCCCTATGCTATGCAACTTTACTTCTTAGATAGTAACAAGTCTCCAGCTCAAAGCATCTACAACATTATTCATCTTCCCTTTTTATGCTTGATGTTAAAAGTATAATCTTGGAAGAACTCCATCCACTTAAGGTGTCTATTGCTTATGTTTTCTTAGGAATTGATATAGCTTAAGGCTTGGTTGTCAATGAATACCACAAACTCTTTAGGTAGGAGACAATTCCTCCACTTCGTAAGGGCTTGGACTAAGGCATAAAGCTCTAGGATATAGGAATAATATATTTTCTTGGCATCATTCATCTTCTCACTATAGAAAGCTACAAGTCTTCTCTCTTGAGTTAGAACAACTCCCACTACTATGCTACTAGCATCACACTCTAGGGTAAATAAACTTTCAAAACCAAGTAGAACAAGGATAGGTTGGGTAGCTACTTTTTGTTTTAGAATTTCAAAGCCCTCATTGGCTTCTGTAGTCCACCTAAACCTAATTTTCAAATCCCCTTTGATGGTGTCTAAGATTGGAGCAAAAATGGCACTAAAAATCCTAATGAATTTCCTATAAAATTGGGTAAGGCCATGAAATCTTCTTACCTCAGTACCAGATGTAGGAGTTGGCCAGTTGAGTATTTCCTCCACCTTTCTAGGATACATATTAAATGTCCCTTATAAGACCACAAACTCTAGATAGACCAATTATTGCTTCAAGAACTCACACTTCTCTAAATTGATGGCTAATTGCTTCTCATGCATTCTCTTCAATACAATCTTTAAATGTTATAGGTGCTCTTCCTTAGTCTTCCTAAAGATGAGGATGTCATCAAGGTAAACCACTAAAAACACCCCTATGTAGTCCTTTAGCACTTCATTCATTAGCCTCATGAATGTGGTAGGGGAATTGCTAAGCCCAAATGTTATGAAAAGCAATGCATAAAAGCCCCTTTGTGGTCTTGAAGGTTTTCTTCCATTCATCCCCCTCTTTAATTTGTATTTGATGGTATCTACTCTTTAAATCCAACTTAGTAAAATATTGAGCTTCCCCGAGACAGTCCATCACATCTTCAATTCTTAGGATGAGGAACCTATACCTTATGGTAATCTAGTTAATTTCCCTTGAATTAATGCATAGTCTCCACTTACCACCCTTCTTGGATGCCAACACCATTGGAATAACACATGGACTGATAATTTTTCTCACCAAACCTTTGTAAAGTAGTTCTTGTACTTGTCTAGAAACTTCTTTGTTTTTCTCTAGGGTTAATTTGTACAAGGTATAAGTACACAAACACTTTTGTAAAAGTGTGTGATGATGTGGATGATAGTACTGATGGATGTGAACTGTGAAGTCATCTAAGGGAAAGAGCATAGATCAAGAGAAAGGAGAACAAGAGGAGTTCTTTAAGGAATACTTTGTTAACTGTTTGTATTCAGGACTTCAGATTGTCTATAAGTGTTATTGCACCTATTGTACACCCCTAACACAGTCGATTGCCTTTAACAGGGTTGGACTCCTAATAGGGTTGATTCTTTAATTAGGATCACATTTTAAAAGACTCCTAATAGGGTCTGTCCTTTAACCAGGACTTACCTATTTTAATAATCGGCTCCTAACAAGGTTAGAACTCTTAATAGGGTTATTATACCTATAGTGTAGATATTTGTGGGTACCATCCCCACAAAAGTTTTTCCCTTAACAAGGTTTTTCTCAAAAACAAATATGGTGTTATGAGTTCTTCTATGCTTGTTTATGTTGCATGGTTATTTATCTTATGCTATATCTTTATATACTATTTAAAGAAGATAAAGAAGTTTAAGAATTCAGTAAAGTACTATAACATTTATTCACCCACCTCTCAGTGTTACCAAATCCTAACAATTGGTATCAGAGCATCAGGCCCCTAATAGAAAAGATTAACAGCTTTGGGGAGATCAAGATGGATTTGGAAAACTTGAAGAAGAATTATTAAATGTCTTTGGAAGGTGTGGACATTGCTAATGCAGATATAGTGGATCTAAAGTACAAACTAAGAAAGGAAAATAACTTCATCAAGAAGTTGAAGCAATAGCTTGAACATGAAAGAAAATTGAGAGATAATATCATGGAAGAACAGACTGAGGAGCTATCAGATCAAGATCTGATTGAGCTCAACTAAGACGTGAAAAGGATGAATTGGAAGACACAAAATTGAAACTAGTGAAAGAACTTGATACTGAAAGAGAAGAAAAATAAAAGTTTCAAAATGAACTATCAAACACAAAAGATAGATTGCAAACTTTGCAGAATGAACTGAGAACACTAAAAAGACAAAATATGAAACGATAGAAAGATACTGCATCACCATCACTGGTGAACTTGATCAAGCCAAAGGTCACGTAGAAAAACTTCATGAGAGCATAAAGAAATTGGATGAGAAAATTTACATGCAAAAGCCTATTGAAGACATGACAGGAGTAGGATTTAATGACAATCCTGATCAAAGGAAAGATAGATTTGTGGTGAATCTTGTTTCACCTAAGAAGTCACATTAAAATCCTGTTGGAGACATGATAGGAGTAGGATTTAATGACAATCCTGATCAAAGGAAAGATATATTTGTGGTGAATCTTATTTCACCTAAGAAGTCAGATTATGTGGTTGTGATAGATGAACCTGAATCACAACCATAGAATCTGACTTCTTAGGTGAAACAAGATTCACCACAAATCTATCTTTCCTTTGATTAGGATTGTCATTAAATCCTACTCCTATCATGTCTCCAACAGGCTTTTGCATGTAAATTTTCTCATCCAATTTATTTATGCTCTCATGAAGTTTTTCTATGTGACCTTTGGCCTGATCAAGTTCACCAGTGATGGTGATGCAGTATCTTTCTACCTTTTTATATTTTGTTTTTTTAGTGTTCTCAGTTCATTCTCCAAAGTTTGTAGTCTATCTCTTGTGTTTCACCTAAGAAGTCAGATTCTGTGGTTGTGATAGCAGAACTTGAGATGCCTCCACAGAATCTGACTTCTTAGGTGAAACAAGATTCACCACAAATCTATCTTTCCTTTGATCAGGATTGTCATTAAATCCTACTCCTGTCATGTCTCCAATATGCTTTTGCATGTAAATTTTCTCATCCAATTTCTTTATGCTCTCATGAAGTTTTTCTATGCGACCTTTGGCCTGATCAAGTTCACTAGTGATGGTGATACAGTATCTTTCTATCTTTTCATATTTTGTTTTTTTAGTGTTCTCAGTTCATTCTCTAAAGTTTGTAGTCTATCTCTTGTGTTTCACCTAAGAAGTCAAATTCTATGGTTGTGATAGCAAAACCTAAGATGCCTCCATAGAATCTAACTTCTTAGGTGAAACAAGATTCACCACAAATCTATCTTTCCTTTGATCAGGATTGTCATTAAACCCTACTCCTGTCATGTCTCCAGTATGCTTTTGCATGTAAATTTTCTCATCCAATTTCTTTATGCTCTCATAAAGTTTTTCTACGCGACCTTTGGCCTGATCAAGTTCACTAGTGATGGTGATGCAATATCTTTCTATCTTTTCATATTTTGTTTTTTTAGTGTTCTCAGTTCATTCTCCAAAGTTTGCAGTTTGTTAGGATTTAATGACAATCCTAATCAAAGGAAAGATAGATTTGTGGTGAATCTTGTTTCACCTAAGAAGTTAGATTCTGTGGTTGTGATAGCAGAACCTGAGATGCCTCCTTGCAAGGAAAATGACAAGGATTGTAGTTATGTCAATCGATCTAAGAAATCAACTGAAAAAGGTTTTCCTAAGCCCAACTTTACTAGTTTTTATTTTTATTTTTATTTGTATGGACATAAGATAAGAGAATGTAGAAAACCATATAAGAGGTCTAATACACCTACATATGATCACTTGAATGATTTTATCAAGAAGAAAAAAGAGAAAAGCCTGAATGAGACAAATATGGAAAAAGGTGAATGTAGTAAAAATGCAGAACATAGACAACCTCAGGATAATGAAACAAGTAAAGAAAATGTATGCAAGACAACAGTTCTAAGACCAGTAAGGACAAAGTCAAAAAGATAGTGGAAGAGGTTAAGAAACCTATTACCAAGCCTAGAAAGATTGTATGCTACAAATGCAATAACTTTGGTCATATTTCCAAGTATTGCAAGTTGCAGATTGATTACAACTAGTTTAAACTTAAGAAGAAGGTGACATGCTTCAAATGAAACAATGATGGACATGTTGCAAAGTATTGCAGATTTAAAGGACCAGTAAAGAAGTCCTTTAGACCATTCACAAAAGAAAAGCAACGAATGAAGAAGAAAAAGAGCTAGAAGAACTAAAAGAAGAATTGAAGGAGAAATGGGTCAAGCAGAATGAACCTATTGAATTTGAAGTTAAGAAAGTTGAAGAGAAGAGTGAGATCAGTCACAAGAATCCTAAGAGTCTTGTGGAATCATTACTAGGGTGTATTTCCTCACCATCTTTTTGATGGGTAATGTATGCCTTAGGAGGAGCGTGACAAATTAACACTAGTCAGATACAGAGCCCCTATATGGACGAGTTAAGATGTGAAAACTTGAAAACATCTTAGTTACTATGTTATGGGATCTTGGAAAAGATTGCATATGGTCTAGACGTATCTGTGAGAAGATGTACCAATTTGAGCCAACACTAGTTTGTTGCAATTTTATGAGCAATTTTTGGGACTTGTGCCAAATTTTCTATAAGGATAGTAATTTGGTTGAACTACTTACCATTTACACTGAGATTAGAGAGAATTGAAGAGCTTAGAGAAGCTATTAGAGCTTAAATATTTTACAATTTTGTTCACAAAACCCTCACATGGTCGCGTGAGCTAGGTATTTGTCATAAACTTAAGTAATCTTTGTTATTTTCTATAGTAAAGAAGTTAGAATGGATACTCCCAAGGTGTTTAATGTTCTTGAGAGGAATATATATAAGTTTAAGAGTCATCCCCTCAAATCCACTGAAGATGACCTAGAGGGTGTGTTCTTGCATACCCTAGTTGGTGTTCTTCATGTTGAAGACATCAAAGCCTATATACACAACAAAATTGAGTTTATATGAATCACATAGATATATGATGAGATTCTAGGCTTATACAATATAGATAAAACCCTAAGAGAAGAATGTAGAAAGGCTCATGGGTTTCCAATAGTTAAATATGTGGAAAGATTTGAGTTTGATGATGATAAAAATTATATTGAGTAGAATTCATGATGAATTCATATGGATTGGTGGAACCCCAACCAAGATCATGAAAGAACTATTGCACGAGATCACTGGTTTACTTATGACATGTAAAATTCCCTTAGCGAAAAATAATATCAGATTTGAAGTAGAAAAATTGACCAAAAGTAAATGGAACAAAAGATCAATGACCGTAAATGACATCGCACAAGAAGATGTCAAGCTTGTTGCAAAGATACTAGGATACACGTTTTAGTATAATGGTAGAATAAAAAGTGTATCAACCAGTTTTGTACATATGGCATATAAAATGGTAGTAGAAGATGTTGAATATGACCTATGTGAGGTCCTAAGGAAGAAACTAATGGAGAATTTGGCAGGAATAAAGAAGAATAGGACAAAAGAATTTCAATTTGGATCAGTCATAATGTACATATTCTTTCATGTTATGAACATATTTCCTAACATGTATCTATGGAGATCTGATAGATGCACCATGCAAATGATCAATGATTGTTATAGAAGAAGTGATGAGAAAAACATGTATACTAAAGTTGTCAGGATGATGAAACTATTTCAGAAACAAATGCATGAAAGGGAAATGATCCCTTGGAGACTAGTGGAAAAATACAAAAATGACATATGTTTCATGGTAGAAACTGATAGCACATACTTTTAGGTAGTAGAACCTAGAACTTCTTGGGTTACTCCTATGAGATATGAAGTTGACTAGATACTGTCCTAGAACTTCATATTCAACATGTCTTACAATCACCCAAAGACCCCAATGTGTTAAGATGGAGTACATATGAAGAAAAATACTTAGCAGTAAGGGAAGAATTGGTTAAAGGGAGAAGGGAGAAGAAAGTTGAATCCCTTGTTGACAAACTAGTAGGGAAGCATGGTATAACAAAAGAAGAGATGAAAACTATCAAACAAAAGGTGGTAGAACTTGGGGAAAAGTAAAAAATTCCCCCTCCTTAGTCTAAAATAGAGGCACCTCAAGTGGTGGAGGTTGAAGAAGAAGATGAAAAAGAGAAATATGACACTCCTACACATTCTAGGAGAACATTGCAGAGACAGACAACAAGAGTTGCTACACAAGGCCAAACTCCTCCCAAAGCTAGACCTAAGGCTATGACTAGTGGACCAAGAAAGAAAAGGAAAACAATGGAAACTCCTCCATCCTCATATGAGAAGAACAAGGAGAAAATGACCATAGAAGAGGAAGATCCAAATAAGGAAGTCCAAATGATGGACAAAGAGAAAACATAGGAACAAAAGAAAAAAGAGAAAAAAGAAGAAAAGGACAAGAAATTTGAAGAGGCTAATCTAAGGGCACTTGAAGCAGATAAGAAAAAGGTAGAATAAGCTAAAAAAAAGAAAGGCCAGGGTACACAAAGAAATCTATTAAAGCGCTACGTCAAAGTTCTACAAAATAGAGCGGTAAATGATGGTAAGCTAAACTCCATTGAGAAATATTTTTATAGATATGATGAAGAGGAGAAGAGAAAGATAGAAGATATAGTTGTGGAGTACATTCTCACCTTTAAAAAGAACTTAATTGAAATAGAGAGTCAAATACGTAAGGACCTATTTGAAAGATTAGAAGGAAGAAAGAAAAAAGCTCTTGATGAGGACATCAAGATGAGATAGGATATTCTATTGCAAAATATGCCAATTAGGACAGGGAATGAGATGGGAGAGTGGCTTGAGAAGCTAAGGCCAAAATTAAGAACTAAAACAAGAATCATCAAGTTCATGGCCTAAAAGTATGAAGAGGTGGAACAGGAAACACAAGACAAGGTTAGACAGCTAATCCTAGAGGAGCAACCTCATCTTGGTAAGTCTACAAGGACTCCAACCTTGGTAGTAATTTCTATAGAGCCCACAAATGCAGAGAAGGTTGTAGATCCAAATGAAATAGAGGTAGTTGACACAACCCTACTTGATTTCTTCATTGATAATGTTGGGATTTCACTTAATACACAGATACATTTGATTCATTTCAGATGAGTCAAACCTTGACCAACATAGATGAAATAGTGAAGAATCTTGAGTCTCCAAAGATTCTCAAGAAGAATCAGCTTGAAAAGTGTAGCAAGTAGAGAAAAAACTTGAAAAAGAAAAGGCAAAAGAAGAAAAAAAAAAAAGGAATAGAAAAGGAAGAAGAACAAGGAAAAGAAGAGGAACAATCAAAAGGATTACCAATCACCTCTTTTTCTACACCTAGTTTGTTGGCAACTGGACCTCAATCACTTCAAACCAATTCAGAAGACATTGATGTCACATATTTGATGCAATGGTTAGCACTTAATTTTGCTAAAGAAAAGGAGAAATCAGAGAAGAAGACTGACAAAAATTCCAAAACAATCCAGCAAGCCACACAATTTTTGAGTAAGTTATTGATTACACCTCCTACACATACTAAAGATCCTATAAGTAGTCTAGATAATGTTCTAAGTATAGTAGACCAAAATTTTGATACCTTAGAGGAAGTAATGAGAATAAAAGTAGTAGATGATTTCAAAGGGCTAAGGATGAAATATACTCTTGATGAGATGAAGAGTGATCTTAATACATTGATTGTCACTGAAAGGATAATCATATATTGTCTTAAGGATGGACAAGACCTTTATAAACTTTGGATGACTTTGCACAAGCTTGTGAAGAGTATACCAGATATTATAGCTCAGGATGAAGAGGTTTTAATAAAACTCTCTAAGGATTTTGAAAATAAGAAAATACTAGACATAAACAAGGAAACAAACAAGATCATGGATAAAATCCATACTCTACAGCTTGAAAAGGACAGAATTTAGAAAAGATTCTCTGAAATAAGAAGCTTCTTGACTCCAAAGATCAATGTCTTGGAGAGCACTCATGAGGACCTTCATCTTGGCCTCAAAACATTTCAAAGATTAGTACCTACAGATGTAGAAGAAGCAGACAAGGCCTCATATGGTCTCAATGCATTGATTAAAGTACCAGAAGAAATTAAGGAAGCTTGGGATGCAGATATGTAGATTCTAAAAACAAACTACAGGGATGTGCTACACATAATTCAGTTGTGACTTTGAATAGCTTCAAATTTGTTGTTTTTGGTAGCTATTTTAGATATTTATGGCACCCTTTGCCATTGATGTCAAAGGGGGAGAGATTGAAGAAAAATGTAAGAAAAAGATTGAAGAGAAGAATGTAAAAAGAAAAAAAATAGAAATAAAAGAAAGGTTCTTTTGGACGTCATGTGCCACGTTTGTGTTGCATTTATGTCAATATTTCCTTTTACATTTTTGTCTTGATGTTGCACTTAGACATTTTTCTCACTAAGTGTTTCCATCAATGCCAAAGGAGGAATTCGTTGGCAAGTGGTCAGCACATGCACACATATGCACATGTAGACACATGCACATATAGAATGTTGTCATTAATGGAAACACTTATCATATTTATGATCACACATATTGGACATCACTAATATGTTTTTATGTAGTTGATGAAGGAAAAATGCCTAAGTCTGACAAAAAAGGTTAGCGACCCTCATAGAAGCCTCTTGAAGGCATGCAATCTTAGTAACATGTTGGAAAGACATGAGTGAATACATGTGTAAGGTCACACATGTTAATATGAGTGTATAGAAGAGATATGTTTAGTTGATTGGATTTGAAGATAATAAATAAGGTATAACTTGTTGGCGATCACTAAGGCTGACTTTGTGAGTGATTGGAAAGTTATTTTTGGATGCAGTCTTGGATCTAAGGCTGACTAAAAATGTTAATGAAGTGGTGAAAATGTACATTAAATAATATTATATTTTCTAAAATAAAATTCAACTAGCTTTTTTAATATACCTCTAACAAGTTATAAGTACACAGACACTTTCATAAAAGTGTGTGATGATGTAGATGATAGTATTGATGGATGAAAAATGTGAAAGCATCTAAGGCAAAGAGAAGAGATCAAGAGAAAGGAGAACAAGAGGATTTCTTTAAGGAATACTTTGTTAACTCTTTGTATTCAAGACAACAGATTGTTTGTAACTATTGCACCTATTGTACACCAATAACAAGGTTGATTTCCTTTCACAGGGTTGGAATCCTAATAGGGTTGATTCTTTAATTAGGATCACATTGTAAAAGACTCCTAACAGGGTCTTTCCTTTAACCAACACCTACCTATTTTAATACTCGAATCCTAATAGCATCAAAACTCTTAACAAGGTTATTATACCTATAGTGTAGATATTTATGGGTACCATCCCCACTGGGGTTTTTCCCTAAACAGGGTTTTCCTCGAAAAAAAATATGGTGTTATGAGTTATAATTCTATGCTTGTTTATTTTACATGGTTATTTATCTTATGCTATATCTTTATATGATTTTTAAAGAAGATAAAGAAGTTCAATAATTCAGTAAAGTATTGTAACACTGATTCACCCCCCTCTCAATGTTACCAAATCTTAACAAAACACAATTTGTAGAACTCTTTGATGTAGGTTCTTACATATGATTTTGTTTGTCTAAGATTTTGTCTCTTTTTGTGGAGTTGTATCTCATAACCATCTGGGACATAATTTTTCCTAACCTTAGCAACCATCCCTTTCCAAGTGGAGATTGGGCTCTTGCCTTCTTTGTGCTTTTCATCCTGCAAAAACTTTCACCAAGTGAGGGTAGTGTCTCTCAATCTAGACTTGGCTATGTTCACCTTCTGTTCTTCAGTAGCACTTTCACACTCAAAGTGGTTCTTTAATCCCTCTATCCACTCCATTACAACTTTTGGCTCCATCATGTCACTAAAAAAGGGTACACCTTCTAGGGACTTGTCACGCAAGGCTTTAAGGGCCCTAAGGAATGGCTCTTCTTATAGAACTAGATTAGGCTCTAGAACCTCATCCTCTACTACTTCTGACTTTCCTTTTCCTTATGTCCCCTTCACCTTTTCACTCTCTTCTTTTTTCTTATCTTTCACCTCTTCAAGATTAGTTTCCATTTCTGCCAAATTTTCTCATAGGAAACTATTCTCCTCTTCTCGTTTATCAAATCTATTTTCTAGATTTGCATTGGTCACCATGGTTGAATCACCCACTAACTCTATTGAATACATCATTAAATTCCCTTTAGCCAAAATCTTTTAGGGCTCTAATAGAAAGGCTCATATCCTAAGAGAATCTTGGCTTCTCCTAAGGTCAACCTATGGAAACTTCTAAGGGTTCTTTCTCCAACCCCAACTTAGGGAAACACTTCAATTTCTTTTCCTCATCTCCTATGGCCTCACTACCATTAGATACCATAATTTCTCCTTGAATCTACTAGGGTAGATCCCCCATAAATCTTCTCTATTTCACTACAGTCACTTACAAGGTAAAATTTAGTTCAAACCTATCATATTCCATCCATTATTAAGGATCTTGGTTCAATATTCCATCAATTCTTGATCAGGTTCAAGATTGCATAGTGGACAGGGCTAATTGCTCTTGTAGCCCTAATGAGGCTCCTAAACCCTAATAACTTGCAAAATTTCCCAAACACCCTTCAAACTATTCATGGTTCTAGATAACCTTTTGGGTTCCCTAATAGATTTCTAGGGTTTGGAAAATTCATACCATTCATACAGTACTTTGCTAAGTTTGAGTCTCAGTCCTTAAAAGTAGGACTATTTGGGCTCTTTGTTTGAACTGCAATCATCCGTGAACAATGAGGCCTCCAAAAGATTCACCATCAGTTCTAGGGTGTCTTCAAAACTTCTTTGACACATCCTAATCACCGACACCATATTTTAAATCCAACCCTGCAAGCATATTTCCACTATCACCTTCCTTGCTCCTGATTGGGCTCAACCAAGCTTGCCTAGGGAAAGGCCTAAAAAATAGCTACCATCCCTTCCAACATCTGTACAGAGAATTAAAAAATCTATAGAGGCTCTAATTTCCAACCTCCATGAGCCATAAGGTTCCAATGGAGGAAAATCAAACTAGAGCCATATTTACAAGACCAATTCACTCACTAGTAGTGTACAGAACAAGAGAATTGGATTTATTTAGAGAAATCAAAGCTAAACAAAAAAGAATGGAAATTATTTACAAATTGGAGAAACAAGAAATTTAATCTACTCTAATCATAAGACCAAAACATTCAATCCATCTTTAATGGATTTAATCAAGAAATCCATCAATTGTCACTGTCATAGGAAAAACACAAAACTATCAGTTAGATGTTCTTTTGGAAATCAATTCTCTGATTAACCAACCTTTGTACAATAACTAAAAATCCTATAAATCAGTCTTTTGACTTTTCATAACTACCTATCTCGACCCATAACTCCATCTAGGTCATTATGTCCTTCTTGACCAAAATGTTGTTGAGCAACTTTTGAAAGTTGCAAAAGTTGCTCGAGCAACTTTTTCAATTTTTGCATTTTACCTGTTTCCAAGTCTCTAACCCTAATTTTGGTTAGCATAGGTTTTCTAACCACACTCTAACCCTACTTAGACCTTTAATAAGAAATCTTAAGCACTCTAGGTTCCATTTCCAAGTTTAGGCCTATCTAGGCACTTAGAACAAAACAAGGATCTCTTGGACCAAAGAGACTAATCCAAGTAGAGGACTAAAACAACCCATACCAAACCAATCCAAACACAATTAGCTAAACTTAAAAAATCCCAGACCAAGGGTAGGCCTCTCACAACAAAACTTGAGGTCTCAAACCCCTAGGTGCTCCTACACCATATACCCTTATGATGAAGGAGATATATTTTAAATAAGATCCAATCCCCATAAATTAAAGGGCCATGAAGGTACTTGAGATCAGATTTCATGAGAAAGAGAATGAATTAAATTTTTATGTTGTTGACATTGATGACATATTTTCACAAAAGAGAAAGAGTCTTGATCCATATTTTGAAAATAATATCCCATGTGAAATAACTTGTTAACAAAATCTTTTCCACCAAAATGCCCCCTACAAGAACCTAAATGAGCTTCTTCAATGGCCATGGGAATCTCATTTTTATAAGACATCATGAAAGAAGACCATTATGAAACTATCTATAAAAAGGAAATTGGACAAAATGATGTATCAAGTAGAAGTTTTTTGAATTGGAGCTCTTGTCTTTCTTGTAGCTATTTAAGGGAGAGTAACATCTTGTAAATAGTGAAAGATGTGAGACTATCATCCATCTAATTTGAGAGTAAATAAATAAGCAATATGAATAGGAATTTTAGAAATAGTAGGATCCACAAGGTTATGTATACTAAATTGACAACTCTCAACATGATTGCATTGAGATGATTTAGAATGCTTAGTTTTATAAGTACCATGGATTTGTTTCATAACCAATTATGAGTCTCCAAAGATACAAATATGTTTTACGCTAAGGGATAAAGTTGCATTTAGTCTAGCAATAAGGGCTTCATATTACACAATGTCATTAGTGCAAAGGTAGTTAAGGGTGTAGGATAGAGGAATTCTCTTTCCAGAAGGAGATGGTAATTTAATACCAACACCAAAACTAGTTTGACATCTAGATCCATCAAAGTATAAATTCCATGTGTTATCAACATCTCTAGGGAGAAAAAAATTATCAAGAAAATAAGTTGGATTAAAATTAGCATTACGTGAAGCATCTTTGACCAAATTATCAGTCAATTAAGATTGTACTTTTATTTCTTTTTGTCCAATAAATTTGAGATAAAATTCACTTAACATCATCACCCACTTTGTGAGACATCCTAAGAGATCAATCTTTGAGAAAATATGCTTTAAATGATCAAATTTTATGAGGATGTGAGTTTCACGATTAAGGAAGTAATTATTTTATTTTTTAGTAGAAAATAAAAAATCAAGCTATTATTTTCTATCGAAGTGTATTGTATTTCATAGACATGAAAAGTACCTCTCATGTAATACACAAGTCTCCCTTTTCCATTTTGATCATGTTGAGCTAGTACAACAACAAGAGCATGAGAGGAAGTAGAAACTTATAGAAGGAATAGATGATTAGGTAAAGTTGGTTGTAAAATAGGAGGATTAGCAAGATATTTTTAAATTATTCAAAAGCTTTTTTACTGGACCTTCATTCCATGATAAGGTGTTATATTTCTTTAACAATGAAGTGAAAGGAATTGTCTAATCCATAAGATGTGAGACAAAACTACAAATGGCTTGAATTTTTCCTTGTAAACTATTAAGTTGCCATATATTGTGTGGGGGTATAATATTGATAAAAACATCAATTTTTTTTGTATCCACTCCAATTCCCCTATTTGAAATTACGAATCAAATAATTTTCGTGCTATCCACACCAAAATAACATTTTCAAGGATTCAAATGCATGTTATATTTATGAATACATTCAAAGATCTATCTAAGAATATGAACATGGTCAGTGTGATAAATATACTTTGCTAAAATGTGATCAACATAGTCTTCTAAGATGTTGTAGATATAATCATGAAAGATAAGGGTCATAGTGCATTGATATGTAGCACCATCATTTTTCAATCCAAAAGGCATAACAACCCAAAAATAGGTTCCCCAAGATGTTATAAAAGAAATCTTATATTGATCTTGGTGTGGAATGAATATTTGATTATAAACCAAAAATCCATCCATGAAGGTTAATAAAGCATGACTAGTTCTAGATTCCACTATTGTGTTTATGTTTGGAAGAGCAAATTCATCTTCCAAATAAGCCTTTTGAGATCACAAAGGTCAGTATACATTTGAATCTTATTCTCACCTTTGGAAATAGCTACAATGTTTGAAATCCAACGAGAATAATTAATAGGATGAATAAATCCAACATCAAGAAGTTTTTCAATTTTGATTTGACTAATAAAGTAATTTTAGGCCTCATCTTCCAAATTTTATGCCTCACCAGTTTTGTGTTAGGAAGAAGGAAACTATTGTGAGTCAAAACCTTGGAATCAATACTAGACATGTGAGAAT
The DNA here is from genome assembly GCA_027943335.1 of Chamaecyparis obtusa. NCBI lineage: Eukaryota > Viridiplantae > Streptophyta > Pinopsida > Cupressales > Cupressaceae > Chamaecyparis > Chamaecyparis obtusa. Next base: position 44,142 of record BSBK01014838.1, on the reverse strand, counting down.
ATGTCCAAGAAACTATATCAACAAATCCATCAAGAAGGAAAATAATTTCTTGTTGTTCATGTTCATCTAAACATTCTTTAATTTTGATCACTTTTTTTCAAATTGTAAGGACCCATTTGCACGCCAATGGTATCGGTAATCAATAGATTACATTTTTGAAAGATGTCCATAGGAAAAAGAAACTCATGTATCTTTTCAAGATTAATACCTTTCCGAAAGTATCCTTATGTATTTAAATAAAAAGGAAAACCACTATTATGATGATAACAAGGAAGATTGTAATAATCATTAATGAGATAAGGATTAACAAGAGAGAGATGTTCAGTTGAGATAGTATTAACATTGATAGAAGGATTGTAATATTTCTTAGGTGGCTTTAAAGGATTATACCCTAGGCCAAAATAATGTTCATTTATATCATTTCCTAATAAGACTCAGATGCCTTGTTCATGTATTCCACATCCATTACAACTAAAACCATATTTAGCTAGAAGAGGATAACAGGACCATAACAAGATGCCATATCAAAAATAGAAAATGGTGCTTGCTAGGTACTATGTCATAACAATCAAGTTTGGAAAGAGTTTCTAGTGACATGTTAGAACTTGAAGTAGAAATTTTTTTTTCACTAAGTTGGTTAAGAAGAGAGAAATTTTCCTTAGCTTCATGAATGGTTTTACTTTGTTTAGATTCTATTGGTGGAAGTTTATATTCTCCTATGAAATAGGGTGTAAAATCCAATGATCGACAATCATCATCCAAAAGGACACTAGTAGGAGAAGAATTATTTTGTGGAGATGAAGGAGTCTCTTCTTGAGCCAGAGTAGAAGTAGTTTTAGCATCAAATTCAATACAAAAAATAAATTTGTAATTTATCATCAACAATAAGAGTGTAGATAATATTTTTGTGAAATAACTTCATTTTTTGATGAAGTGTTGAAGGGACAACATGGATGGCATGTAACCATGGTATACCCAAGAGTAGATATTAATTAAGAGCATCAGACATGCCATGAATAGGAGTGTACAAAATAATAGGACCCACTTTACTAGGTAAACTAATAATACCCTTTTTTTTTTTGTTTCAAAGTCATAAATAGGGATAGAGTCAAGTTTTATTATGGAAATATTTTCTTTTATCTTGTGTAACAAGTCAATATTTAAAATATTAAGTCCTAAAAAATTATCATTTAATGTTCAACAAATAAGGCTACCATTTATAAGAATAGCCACCATAAGAGAGTCATGTTGATCTTGGATCTCCTTAGAAGGAAACTCATTATGTGTAAAAACAATCTTCTCTTTAGTATTTGTTGCACGTATACACTCCAATAAATAATTTACACTAGTTTTTATAGGTGATGAAACATATAGGTTTGTTAATGCTTATTTTAATGCATCATGATGAGTGGGGGAAGTTTAAAGAAGTTTGCATAGGGATATCTTGGCGGAAGTAGCACTTAATTATTCTAAAAAATCATACTCCTTTCCAATATTTAGAGGAAGACTAGGTGATGGACGAAGCATAGGTTGATAAGATGGAAGATGATTAGACACAACCAGATTGGTAGGTTGATGATTGATCATCATATGATAAGAATGGGAAAATGATTGATAATTATTAACAAACTCTAAAGGACATTTTGATTTCCCTTTCACAGTTATGATTGGTTTTTATGTGTTTGAAAGGAAGTTTATTTTACCTTTACCTAAAATCATAGGTTTTTTCATTTCTTGAGGATTATCTTGAGCAAGGTGAACAACTATTTTTGGATTTTCAGTTTTATTAATGTAGTCATTCACATGAAGAAAGATAAGAATTTTTTGGCAAAAGGATGGTCTAGAAGCCATAGAGGAAGATTGCATAAATATGAATTCATCAAAAGTTTCAACTAAAAAATCAAAGTCATCACTACTAAATGGATCATTAATGGCTCTAAAATATTGCACAAGAAAATAAAACATTGTAAGAGAAATTTATGCCTAAACAAGCAATAAGATTGAAAATGCAATATGATTTTTTTTTCTTAAATATACATACAAATGCAATGAAATGTAAATAAATGAAGTGAAAAACACTATGTTTTGTTCTTCTTGATAATTGAAAAAATACATGCAAGATCTAACTAACCAAAAAAATGCATAATGCATGAAAGAGATGAGTTCACCAAAATGTGTTGTATGAAAGCGTGGTCAACGAAAAGACTATTTTTCCCCAATTTATAACACACATTGGAATTCAAAACCACCTCAAGAGAAATAAGATCAACATTACCTAGTTGGAGGGATGCTAATGCAAGATCTTTTCTCTCATGGTTTGTATTCCTTTATTTCTTAGAGTTGGAAAAGTGATAAATAAGACTATGATACAAATGACTAAATAAGACAAGAAGTGATCTAATTGTAAGAATTTGCCTAAGGAAAAGAATGAATGCCAAGATCTAGAAGCTCAAGAGATAGCACAAGAGAGACAAAATATGATATGATCAAATGATCAAATAATGAATAATAGATAGATTGATTGATTGATTACATACAATGTAGGAGTGCCTAAATATATAGGCAATACAATAAGACTACATGATAAGGAGATGATAAGATATCACCCACACAAGATGGAATCACTTGTCCACCAAAGGTGGATCATCCTCCATTGTACATGAAAGTATGTGAAGCATGTGCAACAATGAGAGGATGATAATGTGATAAGAGCACTAAAGGTGGATGTCACACAGAAAGAGGTATGTGATGACAACTATCACACCTAAAGTGGAAATTCTCCTAACCATGTGCTAAAAAGAAATGCAAAGTCCTAGATTTGTCAAAGACAACTAATATGCAAATGCATTATCCTAAGTAAAGTTAAGTAAAGTGTAATTAGTGAATATTTAATTAGACCAACACCCCCCCTTAAATGCAACTTAGGGGAATGCACTTAAGCTCACAATGCAAGATGGGTCCCAGCTACTAGGCCATGTTAGCTACCCATGTACAATATGCAAGAGCAATACATAATGCAATCTCTCATAAAGCGGAGAAAGAGGGAAAACCTCATGGGAAAAAACCTCCCCCAAAAAGAGAGATGAATACAATAATAGAATATGAGAGATAAGACCTCATGTGAGGAAAATATCCCCCCCATAAGATAGAAGTAGTGGAAGAGAGACCAAGTAGCCCCCCCTCAATGTAGAATGAACACCAATGGTAGATGCTCAAGGCGCGATGTAGAAACTGCTCCATGAGTGTAGAACAACATCCCTCCCCTTAGGAAGAAATTGGACCAAAGGTGAATATATGAAGCCTCCTCCCCAATCTATAGGAAGAAACCTCAAAAAATATGGAATCTCTGAAACCTGCTCAAGTGTCCCCATGTCAAAGCTGAAAGGTGCCTCCTCCAAATCATGTGTACTAAGCCACTCTGCTGAAAAAGACAAATTAGGATCAACTGAGGATGAATGTAGAACATGTACCAAAGACCCAAGTATCTCCTCTAAAGAGAAAGTGACCTCCTCCAACTGCTGTATCAAAGTATCCACAATCATGTCACCCTTGAAAGAATGATCAAGTAGAGAATGAATATGAGGGTTAGCATGTTCCCTCACAACAACTAAAGAAGGATCATCTTCAACAAAGAGAAGATGAATGTCATCAATGAAGTCTTCCAACTCTGAAGTGTAGGACTCCACAAACAAACCTGCAATATCTGTCAAGTAGTCATCCCATGGAACCAAGTCTGAAAGACAATGAATATGCTACTACACTGAAGCACTTGAACCCATGGCTATGTGAATGCAAGCATCATCAGGAGCAAGAGTAGAAGTATTCTCAATAGGAGGAGATGAAATGGAAGGCTCAAGAACTTTATCATGAGTGAGAATACCCAAGTTCAAGTAGCCAAAACTCTCCTCAAAATCTGAATCATCACTATCATCATATGTTGAAGACTCACTATCTGAAGAATCATTGTCATCAAGAGGAACAAAATCTACAAAGGAGTACAATCGAGAAGAGTGATCCACTATCCCAGTAGCAATAACTGCTCCACTCTCCAAGTCCTTGATGAAAACTGAATTAGGTGTAAATTCCACAGTCTTCTTTGTAGCACCATTTATGATTTGATAGATAGAAAGAAGGTTATTGGTCAAGTGTGGAACACACAACACATCATTGAAGTGTCCATCCCTAACATCAATACTTCCTTTCCCAATCACATTCATGTAAGTGTGATTGCCCATCAAAATAGGTGGACCTTTGCGAGGCTCAAATGATGAAAACATGGACTATGAAGAAGCCATATGATGAGAAGCCCTTGAATCTAGAAGCCATCTACCTGAATCAGGACTTGAAGAAGAATACAAAGCTTGTCCTTTTTGAGTGACAAATGTGTGACCCTTTCCTTTATCTTTTTTTGAATTTGGTGAAGAAGAGGTTGAGGTAGACATCCTGGAAGGCAATTTGATGTTGTTCTTGGCAAGAAGATTCTTCAATTCGTCAATGTCCTTCTTATAACAAAAGTGTTCTTCATGTCCATCCTTTTTGCAATATGCACAAAACCGCTTCTCCTTCTTTGAAGATTCACCCTTTGGAGGTGATGTAGAAGTGTCATGTTGTGTGGAAGTTGATGTTGTGCCTTCTTGTGGAGACTTAAATTTCCAATTCTTCTTCTTCTTTTGACTTTGATTGCCTTGACTCTCATGATTAGCCACCAATGCCTTGGAAGTTGAAGACTTGAGAATCCCCATACTCATCAATTTTTCTTGTTCTAAGACCAACATTTCTGAAAATGACTCAAATGAAGGCTTAATGAAGGCACTACCCATGGTCAACTTGTGAGTATTATAACTTGAAACAAAAGCTCCATATTCAAGAGGAAGATGTTTCAACAAGTGACTAACCAACTGTGCATCCTTTATGGGATTACCACAATCATGAAGTTGTGCTCTATAGTCATTGACTTTGTTGAGATAATCTTGGATTGTGTCAAAGTTCCTGGGCTCTAGTTTGAGGAGATCAGTCTCAATTGTGAATCCCATTTCCTCATCCACTTTACAAAACAAGTCTGTAAGTTTATCCCAAGCATCTTTAGCATCATTTATGGTTTTGATGTGATACATGATAGCTTGAGAAATATTCTCTCTTAAGACTCCTAAAGTTTTATAATTTTTGGATGACCATTTATTTATTGCAATAGTATCATCATCAGCGAGTTTTTTAATTATACCATCCACATAAGGGTTTAAACCTTGAACCATTAACTTTCTCCATACATTATCTTTCCATGTAGCATAGTTATGTGGAGTTAATTTGGCAATAGAACCCATGATGTAGAAATGAAAAGAGCACAAGAAAGAGAGACACCAATACACAAGACACCCCCCCAATTCACTCAATCAAAGAACCCCCCCCCCCCCCCCAAAAAAAAAAAAATGATGATTTTGGCACTTTATAGGTAGTGCGTGTATAATTGCCACTTGACAAAATGGATCAAAGTGGACTTCTGATTTTGATGTTTACAACTGAAAATATGAAGCTATAGCAAACTCAAGAAGATAGGACACAAGATCCCTCAAAGATCTAATCAATTACAAGTGCCACAATAGGCCAAAATAGACCATATTTTGAAAGTACTATGTCTACCTAATATTTCTCCAAGATGATACTAGATCTGGAAAGTAGATAAAAAATTATGCATTTTCAAAAAAAATTACACCTAAAAATGTGTCCGTATGAGCCTGTACGAAGCCTCTGAAGTTGTAAAAATAGGGATCAGACAGGTATAGTCACCAAAAACTATAATTTCTACAAAATACAAGATCCAAAACCAAAAATGAACACCGCCACTAAAAAATTCAAGAAATTTTAGCCAAAAAAAAAAAAAAAATTGCACTCAATTTGGAGTGTGGATGACCAAGTTATGGCCTCCCAAAGTCGGACTGCCAAATCAAAACTACAAATGGTGAGGGCTGGAAAATTTTTGAAATATGATGATGTCACCTATTTACCATGTTAACTTTGAAGTTCAAATGACCGTCACTGTAATGCAAAATTGCCCAGTTTTGACGGTCAAGTGGTCGTCAAATTTTACCTCATAGAAATGATGACACAATCAGGAGGCTAAAATTGACGTCTTGGAGACCATCAAAGCAAATGAAAAAATACCCCTGATGATGTCTAAATGGCCATCAAACTTAGCATAGTAAAAACTGTGAAAGTTTGAATTTTTTTTTATAAAATTACTAGTTTTAATAGCCTGACACGTGGCATATTGGTATTGGCCACGAACGTGGCAAGGGTTTGGCCGCGTGGGCTTGCACTGCTAGTGGTCCACCATGGAGGTTGTTTTCCCATGTGGCTTTCCCATCGGCGGTGGGTCGCAAGTGGTTGAGCGGAGGAGCCGAGGGCGGTGCTGAGGCAGCGTAGGAGCGACGGAGCCTTTTCCCGACTGTAGCCCGCAAGAGCGATAAGGAGGTAGCTGCCCATGTGGAGGGCGCTACGAAGGACCTAGTAGGAGTGTTGTGTTGAGGTGATCCAAGTGGCACGGTGGTGCTAGGAGTAGGTCCGCAGAGGTAGCCGCCAGTGGAGGTTGCACAGAGGTAGTTGCCCCGTGTGGTTGAGTTTGCCTGCGCGCGGAGGTGGAGGGCTGAGCGGCCACTGAGGAGGTGGTGTGTTTGTGGTGGGGCAGTGTGTGTGGGATTTATATCCCACATTCACCGTGTTGCAATATTATAGGTCTGTAAAACCCCAAGCGCCCACCAAACAAATAAAATGCGCTTAACAATATTTGTTGAAACGAGCTCAATGCATTGAAGATGCTCTGCCTGCGTCCTGTGTTGTATGCCCGGTGTCATCTGTGTAACACAAAGGCTAAAAAAGGAAAAAAATTTGCCAGAGAATATATTTCCAAAAATGGAAAATTTTCTAGATCCAAAAATTTACCAAAAAAGGAAATTTTTCAGATTTGAAAATTTACAATAAATGCAGATATGATAATGATAGAAATGGAATAAATTTCAGATCTGAAATACAAAATTATTAAAATAATTACCCAATTTGCAGATCGGGCTTGACAAGTCTGATTTGCAAAATTTTTTTGCCTCAAATTTAACTTTTGGCTAAGGTAGGAAAATTTATAGTCAAAATTTATGGAAACAGCCACCTAGATGCAATGGGTGAGGTCCGATCTTGCTCAAAATACTCCCACAAAATGCTGATCCTAGATTTGGTTTGTGGCCTTCCAAAAGTTGAAGCAATGAATTGCTCTCCAATGGCTATGCAATGAAGACTCCTTTGGCTCTGATACCATGTAAGAATTTTGATATCGCTTTGATACCATGCAAGAATTTGCCTAAGGCAAAGAATGAATGCCAAGATCTAGAAGCTCAAGAGATAGCACAAGAGAGACAAAATATGATATGATCAAATGATCAAATAATGAATAATAGATAGATAGATTGATTGATTACATACAATTTAGGAGTGCCTAAATATATAGGCAATGCAATAAGACTACATGATAAGGAGATGATAAGATATCACCCACACAAGGTGGAATCACATGTCCACCAAAGGTGGATTATCCTCCATTGTACATGAAAGTATGTGAAGCATGTGCAACAATGAGAGGATGATAATGTGATAAGAGCACTAAAGGTGGATGTCACACAGAAAGAGGTATGTGATGACAACTATCACACCTAAAGTGGAAATTCTCCTAACCATGTGCTAAAAAGAAATGCAAAGTCCTAGATGTCTCAAAGACAACTAATATGCAAATGCATTATCCTAAGTAAAGTTAAGTAAAGTGTAATTAGTGAATATTTAATTACACCAACACTAATCAAACTAAAAAATAGATGTAAAATGAGACTACAATAGATTTGAACACACCCAAAACTAAAATAGGAGAAAAGAATATTCAAATTTGAATTCACAACTATAAGAATCTTGAAACTAGATGTAATTGATAATTGAGATCCCAAGACCTGTATCTGGCTATAGATTGAATTTCACTAATTTTTGTAGGGTATAAAAGGGTAAGTGCACCAATTTTCTGGTAAAATAAGTGGCCACATGAAAAAAAATCAAAATTTTACAAAAGCCATGCACATTATTTGAAATTCAAAATATTTCAGCTTGGAAAAACTAAGACATGTCGAGCCTAAAAAAATTTTAAAAAACTTAAAGTTCTTCATAACCCATGTGGGTTATGAAGAACTAAATAAGATTCTTCATAACCCATGCGGGTTATGAAGAACTAAATAAGATTCTTCATAGACAATGATGATGATGGGGGAAGGAAGACAAGAGAGAGAGAGAGAGAGGAAACAAGGATATATATATATATATATAGAAAGACATATATAATATGTGTTTATGTATATATACATGTGTGTGTGTGTATATATATATATTAGAAAGACATATATAATATGTGTTTATGTGTGTGTGTGTGTGTGTTTACACACACACACATGTGTGTGTGTATTTATGTGTGTGTGTGTGTGTGTGTGTGTAAACACACACACACACACATATATATACACACACACACATAAACACATATTATATATGTCTTTCTAATATATATGTGTTTATGTATATATGCATATATCTATATACATATATACATACATACATACATACATATATATATATATATATATATACACACACATATAGATATGTATATATATATATATATACATATAGATATGTATATATATATATACATATAGATATGTATATATATATATACATATAGTATTTATATATATATATATATATATATATATATATACATATATATACATATATATACATATATATATGTATGTATGTATATATGTATATATATATGTACATATGTATGTATATATATATGTACATATGTATGTATATATATATGTACATATGTATATATATATATATCTACATACATATGTACATATATATATCTACATATGTACATATATATGTACATATGTACATATATATATGCACATATGTACATATATATCTATACATATGTATATATGTATATATATACATATGTGTGTATATATATATATATATATATATATATATATAGATATGTATATATATAGATATGTATATACATATATATGTATACATACATATATATATATATACATACATTTATATATACATACATATATATACACATACATACATACATACATACATATATATATATATATATATATACATATATATATATACACATACATATATATATATACATACATATATATATATATATACACACACACACACACACACACATAGATGTGTGTGTGTGTGTGTAACTATAGATATGAATATATACCTACATAAACACATATTGTATGTCTTTCTATACATATGTATAGTAAATACTATGTTTACAAGCATTCATTTTATTTCTTCATAGCCCGTGTGGGTTTTGTAAAACTCAAAATGATGGTTTTAAGGTCTACATAACCCACACAGATTATGTAAAACTTTGAATGGTACTTTTTGTTTTTCAAAATCCAAGAGGTTTATTTTCACATAAAAATCATATGGGTTTTGGCTTGGTAAGAGGGTTGGAAAATGACCCTAAGGATTGCAAGCCCATTTTCTCTCCATTTTTGTCTCTTAACACATTTTTTCACCTTCCAACATGATTTCTCGACTTTTTCATCATTAGGTTTACAAATGATCAAGTAGGTATCTCTAAAATTACCACCATAATCTCACATGTCCTCTCATCTTTCTGACCATATAACTTTTTCTATTTTCAGACAACATTAGCATAGTAAACATTAATTTTCTTTACTAGTGCTTTGACATTCCTCATAACATATGTATACCATTTTTTTTAATAAACTTTTGATCTACTTGAAACAAATTACATATTACTATTCTACACTAGATTTTATACACTTTGTAAAAAAGAAGTTATAATTTTCAATTATTTTTATGAAAGTTATGCCCAATGCATAAACATGTAACATATTTTCAGGATTTTGTCACTTCCAACAATTATACAAAAAAAAATACACAACAAAAAATTACAAAAAAATTTACAACTTCTAGATCTCACTCTTACCTATCATCCTAACAAAGGGTTTTGCAAAATACTAAATCCAACTATATATTTTGTGAAGCGCATGAAAACAACTATGTTATGTTTTTATGAAAAAAATAACAAATTGTTTTGTGTGTGAGAGGTTTGAACCTCTTAATTTTATCCATTTTTTAAAAAGACTTTAGGTATTTTAGAAACTAGATTCAAAGTACTACAATTCTTATTGTTTTAACAATTCCTTGTTTTGAGTGCATGACTCTCAAATTTCTCTTTGAAGTTTAGGTTTACCTAATTTTAGAAAAAAAGTGGCCACTCCCCCTTTTGCACACCATCTTGGTGCAACCTAGAATGGCTGAGTCATTCTTTAGCTAGGTACATAATGTCTAAAAAACATTTTGTACCTTGGTTTTTCTACTAGAATAATTTAAAAACAAACTATCTGAGTGCCAAGACATCATAAAAGTTATAACACCTATTTTCAAGGTCTTTTCCACTTGGAAAATCTAAGAAAAATGTATGTGGGTTGATATATAGGGGTTTTCCTTGGTTAAGACCCCATTTTGGTGATTCCCACCTCCACAAATGGCCAGTATAATATAAATAATTTGTGTAGTTCTCACGAATCGATAGCATGTCTAAATTTCTCTGAGTTAGAGCACATAAATGCATTGTAAGTATCCACCCTAATGGATGGAATAAACCCAATATGAAAATGCAATCAATACATTATTGAGATCATGTAACAATCATAGATATGAAGCACAAGTACATATATTTAAAGGTAACAAGAAACCATACCCAAATATAAAGAGGAAGAGTACATGTCAATCATTAGTTGGTGATCTACTAGTCATCATTATAATCCTTTTGTATCTCCATCGTGATGTTAAAATGTTTTGAATGCTTGATAAAAGATTGATGTATCCTTGATCTGAAAGTCCTCACTTGATTTGGTTTCTTCAAATTCGAGCTCCAACCTTGTAATTGATTTCATCTTACCAAATGAGGGTGTAAGGATTTCTTTTATACAAAATCAAGAAATAGAATCAAAAGGAGCCAACTTTAAATCATAATCCTCTGTTAAATCACTAAGATGGGGACCCAATTTAAATTTGGACTCAAAACTTGGGGTACAAAATGATTGAGCCTTTTTGTACCCAAGTATAGAATGTTTTAGTTGTTCTATACCACCTATTTTAGGCCCAACTTAGAAATGTCAGTCCCAAGAAGTCACTAGATGTGGGAGAAGGATCCAAAAGTTAGTTTTGGGGTCGAGATAGAATACTAAGACTGCAAATGGTAACATGGGGGCCTAGGAGATGAAGTGAAATATTTGATCATAGAAGAAATAGAGGAGCACACTTGGAAATAAGGGCTTACCTGTTGGCATTAAGCATGATTTTCAGTAGTGACAACACTTATTCAGATCAGTACATACCGAGCAAAACAGAGCTTACCGAGTAGAACAGAGCTTATTGAGTAGAGTAGAGCTTACCAAGCAGAGCTTACCGAGCAGATCAGTGCATACCGAGCTCGCAAAGTTTCACAGTGTTTACCAAGTGCTGCACGGTTAAACAGGAAATTTAGTTTCTAACGAGTAACACTTTGTCTACTGAGTCTCCAGTATTTACCGAGTTCAAAACTATGACCGAGTTGGTTAGTATGCACCGAGCTTCCACTTCTATCGAGTGCATGATGATGCCGAGTAACGCAGTGGACGCCGAGTATCAGAAAGTCACCGAGTTAGTTTGCAGTAACCGTGTAACTATATTTGGGCTGACTCAGTAATATTTGTGTTTACTTGTTTAAGAGCTGACTTTGTAATTATTTTGGAATTGACTTAGATTGATATATAAATAATGTTTTATGTCATATCCAAAAAAAAGAGATATAGAGAAGTATGAAAAAGAGAGAAGGCATAGATAAGCGAGATTACAAAGGGCTACAGCACTATAAGAAGCAGCAAAGATCTATCTATCATAGAAGGTGATCAGTACATCAGAGAATCTCAATCAACAAGTATAGTTGCAAGTAAGAGATCTACTATTTCATCCTAACAGGTGAATCAGCTTGAAATCCTTTAATCGGGTAGACTTAACAGTCTTTTTAAAATCTCTTAATCCGAGTGCATACTTCATTGTATGTTTGTAAAAACCTCTAACAAGGTGGACCTAGCAGTCCTTATTGCTCCTAGCAGGGCAGATCATCAGAAGTGATCATTGTAAGCCTTAACTGGCAAACTTTATACTGCAGTATTGAAGTTTTGTGGGTATCATCCCCACCCCAGTTCTACTTTCTACTTGGAAGGTTTTTGGGTCATCAAATCTCTGTGTTCTAAGTGTTATGAATATTTTATTCTTTCTTTTACTCATGCATGCAGTCAGATTATCAATCTAATATTATTAAGATCTGAATCTGTTAAAAGTTTTGAAGTTATTGATTCACCCCTCCCCTCTCAGTACCTAGATAGTCTTGAATATTTCCAACATTACCTTCATTATAGAAAAGGTTGAAGGGGTAGAGGACCCATATTTGAATTTAGGTATTCATTAAGTGCACAATTATGAAGTCCTATCATGAAAACTATAATGAAAATACACTAAGGAAGGTGTTAAACAATTAATAAATTGTATAGCACTTAGGTGCTTAAAATTTATGATGGTACTATATATATAATATTATTAAAATTTATTTTTTATTTATGAAATATATTTAGCAATATATTATATATAATTTCAAAAATGTGAATAAATATGTAACAATGTCATATTTCATGCCAAGTAGTTTATGGCTATGATTGTGTAAAAGATTTTTAAATAAGTCAATGTTTCATATCACAATCCATGATCTGTCATCATCACTATTCTTCTCCTTGTTCTCTTAATTTACATCCTAGTGATGAATCATTGAGTGCGATCTAAAATGTTGATGTTCTTAAAAATATTTTACACGATCAAATTTACAAACTTCTTGGAATTCATATGGATTGTGGAAATCTAATAGCTTCAATATCATATTTTTCTTAGGAATGTAGGACAAATATGTGTAGTATACCAAAACTTGATCAGTGGAGGATTAGATTTTAAATAGGTTGGACAATTAACCTTCAATTGAAGACCTAATTAGTAGACTCTATGAGTTTATTCTCTCCAAACTAAAAAACCAAAGAAATAGTGAATGTCATTGCCAATGTTAAAAATAAATAGGATTAGGGGAAGCTGAAATAAATTATGGTCTTAAATAAGGAGATGATGGATAATGTTGGATACAACTGAGAGGGAGTGGGTGAATCAATTGTATGTCATTAAAATAAAACTTTGACTTTTCATATCAAAATAGTAAATGAAAAATTGAAACCTCAAATGCAACAAGGATCAAAACACAAAGAATTATTTTTGAGTAAACCCGATTAAGGGGAAAAAAAACCCCGGTGGGGATGGAACCCACAATATTGCACTAGTAATAAAGTATCTCAATTACAAGATCTTTCCATGTTAGGAGAAGATAGATACAACTAGTAAAAGTTCCTTATTAAAGGACAAACTCTTTTCTTCAAGTCAATAACCCTATTAGGAGTTGATAGGATGATCCTTTCTTCACTTAGAGCAGCTTGTCCAATGTGAAGGGTTAAATCCATCTTCTGAGGATTAACCCACCTTATGGAACTACTATCTAAATGAAGGTATATAAATATACTAATTACAAATAATGAGCTAGCTAACAACTCCTTTTATACAACAATTGCAATGAAGTACAATTGTCACACAACCTGCTCTACATCAGCAATCCTCACATCCACCACATTCACATTACTTGATTTACTCTTATATACAAGATACAACTAATTTATAGTTCGACACCAATTAGGACTTTCACAATAAAAAATGATTTACATAAACTCTTTTCAAGATACACATGGGATCTTGGGCAAGAAAAATAAAGAACATCTGTCAACTAACATAGTCCATAATCCATAATTTATCTTTGCACAAGGTAGAAACACACCACATTTCATAGGTCAGAAGAAAATAATATTTCACAAGGTGAAACCCTACAACTGACATTTCCACGATCCTTGTGACTCCATGTCCACATAAGATGAAGTTCCATGTGTCTTCTTCCATGTCCTATTCTCTCCAAACATAACTCTATATCATATACATTCTAGTGCTCAAAATTATAGTAACTATTTCATTATTTTCCTCTACACTGTCTTGTGACCAAACCACACTGTTTCTACTGTAACTGTTAAAATAATAACAAAATATAGAGAGACAGGAAATTGTTTAATGCAATGAGCTAGGAGTAAGAAGATTTACCATGAATTAACACAAAACTAGGAGCATTCACCAAAGAGAAAAGCAACAAAGGAGATAATATTTTGAAGGGGGAAAAGCATAAAAAAAACCTCATGATATAATGAATGTGGAAAAAAATGCCTAAGAATGAGAGAGAGAGAGAGAGTGATGCAGGAGCATCCTAGGTGTAAGAGCAATCTTGCATCACCAAAAATATTTTTGTTTTTGTATTCAGTAAGGGCTATCTTGTGTAGAGTTGCTATTTATGGAAACTTGCTATTTTTAGTAAGTTGGTCTTACGATCTTGGAATGTTTGATTTTACATATGGAGGTTCATCTTAGTCATATCAGCCTACTAGACAAAGTTTCATGGCTAGATCAGGTGTAGTTTTGAAGATATTGAAGATTTTCGGTTATTGGCAGCAGGGGGTACAGAAACTTTGAACTCAATTTTGAAGGATTTAGAGGCCCCGGATGAGGTTGAAAATTTGGGTGACGGGCACTTTGTGTGGGTCAAGCCTGTAGAGTGCTTCGTGGCGTTTCCAAAATGGGTTTATAATAGCCAATCAGGTCAATGGGCGATGACTTATGGTCTTCGGAAGTTGGGTCACCTGAAATGGCAGAAAATAATTTTTCTTCAAAATTTCTGTTTGGGTTTCAAAACTCATTTTGACCAGACTTCGATGTAATAAATTGTAAAATAAAATAATTCTAAATTTGGTCGGCCCTAAGGGCTAAATTTCTAGAACCTTCTCGGGCAGTGGAAATTGCATATATAAAGAAGGCTCGTAGTGTTGTCTAGGGTAGTTCTGGGTAGTAGATTTAGGTATTGATTCAAGGCTTTGTCCTACAGAATATTGTAAGGGAGATGCCCATGTGGCTTTGCATATTGTAATTCTGAAAGTTTGTAATTCCACATTTGTGGAGATAATAAGAAGCCAATTTTCTGTTCTTGCATATTATTGTTGTTGTTTCTCTATTTTTGTTATGTGCTTGTGGTATTAAGGGGAGCACCCTTCATCAAGTGGTATCAGAGTAGGAGTTCTTGAGTGTGTAAATAGATCACTGACTGTGAGGTAGTTTGCACCAGGACTGTGGTTAGAGTTTCAGTGCGCATCACGAAAATGCCTCCATGAAGAGAACGTGGCGGAAGAGCTAGTGTGGTGACACTTGAGGTTAGAGAGCTGCAGAGACAAGTGCGAGCATTGCAAGAAGAGATTCGCAAAGGAATGAATTTTAATGTTAGAGACAAAATTGAGGATGAAGCCAAAGAAGAATATCAAGAAGGAGAAGCTGAAATTGTGAACCAAGAGGAAGAAAGACTTTTTCGGGCGATTTCCAAGATTGGGAAAAGACCTAAGTGTCATGCCCCGCAAGGGAACCAGGGAATTGCACAAAGGCCTAAGTAGAGTTTTACGAAAAAATTTTGAACTTTAAAAGTTTGCAATTAACAAAACATAATCTAACTTCTTTCCAAGGTTCCCTTAAAAGTAAATTAAAAAAAAAAACTGATAAACTATTAACAACATTTACTAACCATACAAATTCCATTGCAAGTTCTTTATTGGAAAATACTTAAACACATTCATAATTAACTTCCATCTAAAACTTTTTAAAGATCAATTACTATAATTCCATTTCCTCAAACAAACATATTGCACTAGTACAACAAATGATTCATCAACATTTTACATAACTTGATACATAACAAGATTACATCTTTCCATTAAATAAACATCCCATATAACCCTTTTCCTATGTCTACCCATTATTACATCATTTAAAAATTACATTACATTTAAACTCCTCATAGGAGAATACATAAGTTTACAACAACATGAATAAGTACAAATCTTCATTCTTCAACAGGTGCTCAGACAAATATGAATCTTCAGTTGTTTACATCTGCACAAGATACCTCGATAGAAAGATTTTCCACCCAACCATGTGAAACTGGTAAAGTTTCACCCCCCGTGCTAGGAGATAAACACCAAGCCCACAAGAAGGAACTTACTAGGTTTTACCAAAAGGGTTGGATAACATTCACACAAGTAAAGTACATTTCACAAGGGATTCTAAGGTTTGGGTAGGAAATCCTAAGCAACAACCTAAGTGAGTGTCATCTCATAGCCCTCACCCCTTGGGTTGTCCTGGTACTAGCCACACTGGGCCCCGGCCCCCAAGTAGACACATGCGGAAATCGAATGCCTTTCATACAGACAAGTGCCATTCGATTTGTACCTACGCATAGGTACCTTCTCCCACTCCCATCCATAGCCTGTCCTAGCGCTAATGGCATGGGCGAGGCACAACTTAATCTTTTTAATGTTTGAACCCATCCCTTAAATTTTATTTGGTTATCACTTGGTTAATTAACTCATCAGTCGGTTATCCTGGTCTAGCCACTTTAGGGCCCCGGCCCCGCACTGAGAGCCACTCACTTAGGGGTTCCTAGGTTTCCTAACCCTAACCTATTCCCGTTAGGTTTTCCTAGCAAACCACTAACATGCTCAACATTATAACAGATCTACCCTAGGACGCTTAGGGGTCCTGAAGATTAACTAGTTTGATTGTTGATAAGATTGAAAGCAAGAGCCTTGTTTTCAGTTTTCTAGCCCCCATCCTAACATTTGACTAAGCATGGAATTTAGAAATCAATTACCTATTTGCAACTTAAAATCATTTATGCAGTTAAAACATTGAGTAAAAATACCTCTAGTCCAAACATTTAGCTCATCTAACAAATATACTATACATAACTTACACATATAAAATTTAAATTTAATGTCACTTCGCCCGACAAATTCCAAATTTATTACATATATACATAATATAAAACTAAACCATCTAAATAATATATCTTAACAAAGAAAACACCTTAACATAAACAATTTTAACATATTTCTTAAATGTTAATATTATATTATATATATATATATATTATATATATATATATATATATATATATATATATATATATATATATATATATATATATATATATATATATATATATATATATAATATAAGTCTAATTATCAATATCATTTGCATTAAATTATTTAACCCAGATTTCAATTACTAATATCATATTATACATATAATATTTCATATATTATGTGTATAATATAATTCTAATTTTAATATTAGATAACCACATAAGAAAAAATTTCAAATTGTATTCTATAAATAATATTTTACATATTATATATATAATATAACATATTTCACAACATATGTTATATTATATATATAATATATAAATCCTATATTATAAAATTGTCAACGCCCAGCACAGAATTCCCCCCCCATGCGATACCTTACTCCCACTTTGCATAAAGGAAGGGGGGCCCGCTCCTGCGCGGTATCCCCGGTACCGCCAGCAGCGGTCACTGCCGCACGGCACCCGAAGGTGCCGCCGACAGCGGACGCTGCTGTCCAGTACCGCGGGTCCCGCTGCGGCTACGGCCCCTTTTTTTTATAATAAAATTTTTTTTTGTTTTATTATAATATATATATATTTTTTTTTAACAACTTTATTTTCAGAAATAATTATATGAAAGAAACATTATAATTTGTTTCAAAATAAATAATATTCCGGAGATAAAATATTATTTTATAATACTAAAGGTAAGTTAATTAATATATCATATATTTTTCTTGGACCTATGAACTATGAAAATAAGGAAATACAAATTTATAACTTACTATTTTATTTATTTAATTCTTTGCACATTCATTTATTTAACTCTGTAAGCAGGATCTTAACTATTGAACTTTGCTCAAATTTTTATGCACATTTATCACAGAACACTAACGCACAGACACAACATAATTCTTTCATCTCACAGGGAATATTCGGGAAAGTTCCAACCTGGTAAATAGTTCTCTGGTTGACGAAGCCTGTTCCTGCAAAATTTCTTCCGCTGCTCCCTGTTCCTCCGCTCCCAAATTTCTCCTGATTAGCCCAAGTTTCTCCGTTCCCAAATAGTTTCCAGCCCCCTCTTCCGAAACAATCATCAAAGATATAATCTCCTTTCCAACTATTTGGTTGGAGAAGTTTCTATACGGGAAGAAACTTCTCCAACTTCCATAGTCGGTTGGAGGAGAAACTAATTTCTCCCGTAACATAATAAAGTTTTGTTTATATTTTTTTTTATTAAAATATTCTCTTAAAATAAGGTTTAATAGTAAATTTAATTACTTACCTCACAAGGAATTCACATAGCACAATTGGTAACTAACTAGCCCCAACTTCTAGGAGGTCTCGAGTTCAACTCCCTCCTAGCTAGTTAGTTTTATTACCAAAAGCTATTTTATTTATTTCTTAATTTATTTATTTATTTATTTATCAACAACCATAAAGCTAGTGCTATTTGTTAATATAATTAAATATATTTATTTATATTTATGAATATATATATTTATACCTTAATATACATATATGTGTTCATAAGCATATGTGTGCACCCATATGTTTATGACACATATAGTATAAATAACTCATTATTCATTTTACTAACATTTTATAACTATATAACCAGAAGATGCAGGGTACAAATAGCAACTCGATCTTAATACTAACATGAAAATCTAAACAGGGATAAGTCACTGAAACAGAAATCGATCAACAAGGACTCACATAGATAACCTACTGACAAAGTTGAGTATCCCTAACAGCAAGATCAAGATCCACACCCTAATAACTGATAACCACATAATATCTCCCTACCAGGAACTGACCTGGCACTTCCCACCTAAGGTGAATGATCAAGGATAAAGGTTTTCTTTTGTGAAGCTTGATGATATCTCCATGACAACAACAACGATCGAGGATTTTTAAGGGATCGCTCAGACCCGTGGAGCCAGGTGGAGACGATACCCGGTACCTGCAATTCCTGCATCACCAAGAAGAGATACATATACATATAGATATACACATCAGATATATGCAAGCAGATGACCAGGATCGATACATCGTGTGGACCTCACCAAGTGAGTAACTACGACTTCGTCCTGAGTCATGAAAAACACATATGTATCCATAAACCAATTGAGATAAGGGTTAGTATACCATTCATGAGATAAAACATGTAAAACTAATACATTCTTCTAGGATCTCATAAACATATAATCAAAGTAACTATAACTGAGCATATAAATATCATCTGATGAATGTATAATCCTCCATGAAAAACATAAACATGAGTGCATAGTTCTAACCATCATAAAAAAAAGTATCAAATCATAGTATCACTGTAGGAGAGGTATTACACTAAGATTGAGGTTCCTACATTTTCTGGAAATCTTAACCCAGAGGAATTGATCGATTGGATCAATGAATGTGAGGAATATTTTGAGTATAAAGATGTTGAGGATTCTGATAGGGTCAAATTTGCGAAGGCTAGATTGAAAGCTCATGCGAAGATCTGGTGGCAAGAAATTCAATTGAAGCGAAATAGAAGAGGGAAAGATAAAATCACAAGATGGGATCGGATGGTGGATAAATTGAAGTGACAGTTTATTCCTGTTGATTATGAGCTTGACCTACTAAAGAAAATGCAAAGTTTGAAGCAAGCAAGAAGATCTGTTCAGGAGTATACAGAGGAGTTCTATCGACTCCTGATCAGAACAGGCCATGTAGAAGTTGATAAGGAGAAAGTTTCCCGATACCTTAATGGGTTAAGGCCAAGCATTCAGGAGGAGTTGAATCTGGTTCGAATGAACAGTATTGAGGAGGCATACCAGTTTGCCCTAAAAGTAGAGGAAAAGTTGAACAAGAAGTTTGAGAGAAAACAAAATGGAAGAGGTCATGGTGGAAGATCTGGTGGACGGTCATATGGTGGCCAAAATAAAGATCCGAAAAAGAAGGATGAGGCCAGTAGCAGTTAGAATCAGAGAGGAAATAATTCCAATCATTTCCAAGATCAGATTAATAGAGATCAGAGAGAAAGAGGAAGAGGACAAGGATTTGGAAGAGGAGGCTTCCGTGGAACATGTTTTCACTGTGGAGAAGAAGGTCATAGGGCATTTGAATGTCCTTAGCCCCAAGGCAGAATAGATAGGAGAAATGAAGGCCGGGCCAGAGTTGCACATGTAGATGAAGATGCTAAATCATCAAATTATGAAGATGCTGAAAGAGGAGAAATGCTAATTAATAGAAGAGTCTTGCTGAGTGGTGAGAATGAACCTGAACAAAGGAGGAGCCTGTTTCGCACTAGATGCAAGTGTGAGGGTAAATGCTATGATGTGATTATTGATAGTGGAAGCATTGATAATTTGGTGTCAGAAGAGATGGTGACAAAGTTGAAGCTCAAGAGATAGAAACACCCACATCCATATCGGATTTCTTGGGTGCAGGATGACCATAAGGTCATGGTCAGTGAACAGTGCCTAGTAAAGTTCAAGATCGGCGAGTACCAAGATGAGGTACTATGTGATATCATCTATATGGATGCATGTCATATGTTTTTGGGTAGACCGTGGTAGTTTGACAGATATGTTGTACATGATGGTCGTGCGAATATCTATTCCCTGACAAATGATGGAGTGTGACATAAGCTAAAGTCATTGAAGGAGACCGAAGAAAAGGTATGTGGTAATGCAAGAATAACATTTGTTGATGAAAGAAAATTTCTAGATGGTATGAGGCATAAGCATGTGTGTTTTGCTTTAATTCTAAAAGTTGGTAAAGAAGAAGTAGAGGATGTACCTGTAGAGGTTGCAAATTTGTTGAATGAGTTTCAGGATATTGTATCTGATAATGTACCTAATGGATTACCACCGATAAAGAAGATCAGTCATCAGATGGATTTGATTCCAAGAGCCAGTTTGCCAAACAAGGCAGCACACAGAATGACACCAGCAGAAAGTGAAGAGTTGAATAGACAAGTACACGAGTTATTGGAGAAGGGGTTGATTCGAGAGAGTCTGAGTCCTTGTGTTGTACCAGCGGTATTAGCACCAAAGAAGAATAGAGAGTGGAGGATGTGTACAAATTCTAGAGCAATAAACAAGATCACAATCAAGTATAGGTTTCCATTGCCACAAATGGATGATATTATGGATTGTTTGAGTGGGGCTATGTATTTCTCAAAGATAGATCTGAAGAGTGGATATCACCAGATTCAGATTAGAGAAGGAGATGAATGGAAGACTACCTTCAAGACAAAGGAAGGACTGTATGAGTGGTTAGTCATGCCTTTTGGGCTAACCAATGCACCGAGCACTTTCATGTGGCTCATGAACGAGGTTCTGAAAGAATTTCTGGGTAAGTTTGTCATTGTTTACCTAGATGATATTTTGATTTTTAGCAAGACATTGGAGGAACATATGATGCATATTCGTATGGTTTTTGAGAAGTTGAGAGATGAGAAATTGTTGATTAATTTGAAGAAGTGCAGTTTTGTGAAGAAAGAGTTAGTGTATTTGGGATTTGTAGTTTCAACAGAAGGTCTAAAAATGGACCCAGAGAAGGTACAGGCTATCCTTGAATGGCCTACTCCAAGGAGTGCTACTGAAGTAAGATCTTTTCATGGTTTGGCTAGCTTTTACAAAGATTTTATCAAAAAAATTAGCAGTATTTGTGGACCCTTGACTGAAACAATGAGAGGGGATAGAAAAGAGTTTAAGTGGACTAATGGGGCAGAAAAAAGTTTTCAATTGTTGAAACAAAAAGTTACAGAACAACCTATTTTAGCACTTCCAAATTTTAATAAGGTGTTTCAAGTAGATTGTGATGCTAGTGGTACTGCAATAGGAGCTATTATGAGCCAATAAGGTAAACCTGTTGCTTATTTTAGTGAGAAGTTAAATGATGCCAAGAGAAAATATTTTGTCTATGATCAGGAATTTTATGCTATAGTTCAGGCATTAAAGAAGTGGAGACATTATCTGCTTCTTAAGGAGTTTTTTTTGTATACTGATCATCAAGCGTTGCAATATTTGAATAGTCAAGGAAAGTTGAATCAGAGACATTCGAAATGGGTTGAGTTTTTGCAGAGTTATACATTTGTTTTGAAACATAGGAGTGGAAAGTCTAATAGGGTTGTGGATGCTCTTAGCAGAAGGCATCTATTGCTTACAGAGATGCAGATTGAAGTGGTTGGGTTCAAGGAACTCAAAAATTTGTATCCAGAGGATCCTAATTTTGGTGAAGCTTGGAAAGCTTGTATAGAACCTGTTACTCTAGATAGGATGAAATGGCTGGATTTTATCATCCAAGATGATATGCTATTCAGAGGGAGTCAGTTGTGCATTCCACGAAGTTCTATGAGGGAGAATCTCATCAAGGAGAAGCATAGTGGAGGATTGGCTGGACATTTTGGTCGTGATAAAACCCTTGCTTTGGTTGGTGAGAATTATTATTAGCCACAATTGCAGTAAGATGTGAAGAAGTTTGTACAGAGTTGCAGAGTATGTCAGATGGCAAAAGGAGTGAAGCAAAATACAGGGTTGTATCAGCCATTACCTGTACCAGAGAAGCCTTGGGAGGATATCAGTATGGACTTTAATCTTGGTTTACCGAGGACACAGTGGGGACATGATTCAATTTTTGTAGTAGTTGAAATTTTTTTGAAGATGGCACATTTCATTCCCTACAAGAAGACTAATGATGCTGCTCATGTAGCAGAATTGTTTTTCAGAGAAGTGGTGAGACTACATGGTTTTCCAAAGACCATAGTTTTAGATCGAGATACTAAGTTTGTTGGATATTTTTGGCGGACATTATGGAAGAAGTTGAAGACAGATTTAAAGTTCGGTTCATCACATCATCCACAGACTGATGGACAGACAGAGGTGGTGAATAGAAGTTTGGAAAATCTGCTGAGATGTTTGGTTGGAGATAAGCCAACAGGATGGGATTTGATTTTACCACAAACAAAATTTGCATACAATAATTCTGTCAATAGGAGCACTGGTAAATCACCATTCCAGATTGTATATGGAAGTAGTCTAAGAAATGCATCTGAGTTGAGAAAGATAGATAAAGGAGAAATAAGTAGTGCTGAAGCTGAGGATTTTGTAGAACATTTGAAGAACATCCATGAGGAGGTGAGGAAGCATATTACCAAGATGAATGTGCAGTATAAGACTAAGGCAGATGCGAAAAAGAGGCATAAGGAATTTCAGGTTGGGGATGAAGTCATGGTTCATTTGTGGAAGGAGCGGTTTCTAGTTGGTACATATAACAAGCTGAAAATGAAGAAGTTTGGACCATGTAAGATACTGAAGAAGCATGATTCAGGAAATGCATATGAGGTAGGATTGCCTACTGAGCTGAATATTTCACCAGTGTTTAACATTTCAGATTTGACAGAGTATCATGAAGGAGGTGTTGAAGATGAGGTTGCAGTAGCACAGTGGAGTATTCCAGCAACCAGTTCAGATATCAAGGAGATTGAAGACATACTAGATAGTTGTGTTGGCAAAAGCACAAGGAACAGGACATATGAAGAGTATTTGGTCAAATGGAAAGGATGACCTGTTGAAGATTCATCATGGCTAACAAAGGAGGAGGTTAACCGTCTTGGTTTTCCTCTGCACACCTAAGTCGTGACAGGGTCACTTGTCCAATTACCCCAGGTGTCTGATGCAGGAGCATCTTGGGTCTAAGAGCAATCTTGCATCACCCAAAAATATTTCTATTTTTGTATTCAATAAGGGCTATCTTGTGTAGAGTTGCTATTTATGGAAACTTGCTATTTTTAGTAAGTTGGTCTTACAATCTCAGAATGTCTAATTTTACATATGGAGGTTCATCTCAGTCATATTAGCCTGCCAGCAAAGTTTCATGGCTAGATCAGGTGTAGTTTTGAAGATATTGAAGATTTTTGATATTAGCAGCAGGGTACAGAAACTTTGAACTCAGTTTTGAAGGCTTTAGAGGCCCTGGATGAGGTTGAAAATTTGGGTGGCAGGTGCTTTGTGTGGGTCAAGCCTATAAAGTGCTTCGTGGAGTTTCCAGAATGGGGTTATAATAGCCAATCAGGTCAACAGGCGATGACTTATGGTCTTCGGAAGTTGGGTCACCTGAAATGGCAGAAAATAATTTTTCTTCAAAATTTTTGTTTGGGTTTCAAAACTCATTTTGAGCGGACTTCGATGTAATAAATTGTAAAATAAAATAATTCTAAGTTTGGTCGGCCCTAAGGGCTAAATTTCTAGAACCTTCTCGGGCAGTGGAAATTGCCTATATAAAGAAGGCCCATAGTGTTGTCTAGGGCAGTTTTGGGTAGTAGATCTGGGTATTGATTTGAGGCTTTGTCCTACAAAATATTGTAAGGGAATGCCCATGTGGCTTTGCATATTGTAATTCTGAAAGTTTGTAATTCCACATTTGTGGAGATAATAAGAAGCTAATTTTCTATTTTTGCATATTATTGTTGTTGTTTCTCTATTTCTGTTATGTGCTTGTGGTATTAAGAGGAGTACCCTTCATCATAGAGAGAGAGAGAGAGAGAGAGCTTAGCTCATACAATAATGTTCAAGAAGAATAATTATCTCATGTAAAGAGAGAAGGAGAGCCATCTCTTTTAATAGAGATGTGAGAAAGGAGTTACATTGTAACTCCCATTTCTATGTATGCCACATATCACTAGTGTGTGAGACAAGTGTAGGATTCCTCATAAGGAGAAATATCTATTTTCCTTAATAAAGAAATTACAAATATGACATGTCCTCCCATTTGGACTAGAGGAAGAATACAATAGGATACCTTGGTTTATCCTTTAAATACATAATTTACCAAGGAAAGATTAAATTCTAACAACCCCTTTTAATCTTTACTTGGGTTGATTACATCAATAGGTATCAAACCCAAATGTTTACAATGATTTTGAGATGTTTCTTTTGAAAGAGTCTTCACTAGGATGTCTTTGGCTTGATCATCATGCATGTCTTCAACTTGTGTTTTGGAGCTTGAATGGTATATAGCACTTTGAGAAAACAAATGTGTATGATCTTGTTGAGGGGAGCCCAAATATTTAAGAGAACATTGAGATGCTTGATATGCATGTGTACATTCTGAATGTTCATTTTTCATAGAAAATGGAGATGGATCAACACTTGAGCCTGCAATAAGGCAAAAACCACTAGTAGATCTCCCATCATTGGGATCTCCTAGTACTGAATCAGTAACACTTTGGAAAGAAAAATCATATTGCGAATCATGAGGCAAATAATCAGAAATGAAATCTTCAGTTGCATAAAATAAATTTGTAACATGTTCATCAGAATGTGCATCATGAGTCATAGAATCAAAAATGCAATCTTGAGTTGCATAAAACACATCTGTAACATATTCATCATAATATGAAGCATCAATAGGAGAGTTAATATAAGCATCATTATCATTAACCTCCACAACAATCATAGGATTAGTGCTATCATCATGAATTTTATCTTGAGTAAAAAACATATCTTGCAAAGTAACATTAAGAAAGTTAGATATAATTTCCTCTTCTAGGTCAAACATATCATCAACATGAGAGCAAGGAGGAGTAAATAGATTATTACCATCATCATCATCATCATTGCTACTAGAAGGAACAAAATCATTGGGAGTATCATTACTATCTTTATGCTCATCATTATCCTTTTGAAGAGAATTAGTATTATCCTTAATGTTAGGAGTAGAAACAAGAGGAACAAAAATATGGTTAGCTTTCAAATTAGGTACATAAAGCACATCATGTAATTTACCATTTGGAACAGAAACATTACCAGTTCCTTCAACTTGACAGCAATAATTATTAGCTAAAAAAATAGGAATATTCATAGAATCGAGTTACAAAGAATCAAAGACTTCCTTATGAGATGTAACATGTTGAGATGCACCACTATCAATAATACATTCAAGTGGTTTAGAAGCATTAAAACAGACAGTAAAAGCAGAATGAGATTGATTTCCATTAGATTTTCCATTTGAATAGTTTTGAGAATTAGGTTGATCATCTTTTTGTTTCTTAAAATAGTTATGTATTGAGTGACCATCTTTACTGCAATAGGTGCAATGTGGCCTATTTGAATGATTATTATTATGATAGTTATTGGAAGGCCTAGAATTGTAATGATCATTAAATTGTTGGCCTGAGTTATTATTTGAATTGTGAGTATTGGTTGATCTTTGATAATTTTGGTTATTTTGATTCGCATTAGAAGATCTATTGTTATTGTGACTTTGAGAGACATGTGCATGTTCGTGAGTTTTAAGTATGCCAAATTGAATCAATTTTGCTTCCTCTTGACGTGACATATTTTGAAAGATGACATAAGTTAATTGAGATGCTAAAGAAGGAATAGCTAACTGAGAGTAAATATTTGTAATAAATTGTTGGAACTGTCTAGGCAAACATTTATGAATAATTATGTGGATTATCCTTAAATCAGAGAGAGTAACTTGTAAATCAGTTAGTAAAACTTTGATTGAATCAAACTTGAGCAAGAAGTCATCAACAGAGTTGGAATCAGTATACCTGAGGTCTTCAAGTTGGTCTTGAAGCTGGATTTTTTGAGTCTCATCTGCACTGTCATAGGTATTTTTTAGGATGTCCCAAGCTTGATGGACTTTTGTACAAGTAGAAATTAAGACATACAATTCAGGAGTTAAAGAGATCCTGATTAAACCAAGTGCTTCCTCATTTTTAGTCTGCCAAGCAGTTTGGTCAGCTTGAGGAGCAGAGGCTGCTAGTTTTGAACTGGCATTAGTTGCAATATCTAAAATATGTCTGAATCTAAAGATGAAGGTCATGTGTGTTTTCCATGCATGATAATTTACATTAGTTAACTTTATTTCTAGCATCAGGGTGGTCGTGGTTAAATACAAAGATTTAATGTAAAGAACACCTAAACTAGAGATAAATAAATGAAAAACCTTAACTAAACCTAGAAAAGAAACTCAGATCAAACGCATGCAAAGGAAACTATATATCTATACTTGCATGCAATAGCAAAAAGCTATGAAAGCTTACACCAAGGATGCATGCAAGAAAAAATAACTACCAGAGGAAAAGCTAAAACCAAGAACACTTAAAAAATTAACAGATCTCTATTAAGTTGTTATTGATTAACAGATAATGACAATAATCTCTTGCATGCAAAGAGAAATCTATGTACTTAAGCATGCAAAGAGGAACCAAAGAAAAAAGATAAATAAACCTGTTAAAAAAAATGAAAAGCAACACAATCCTGCAAAACAAATGTTAATGAAACCAAAGAATGGGACTAAATCTAGTGAACGATCAAAATAATGAGAAAAAGAACTAAATCTATTGAAGCCCGATCACAATCTCTAGAAACATTCTACAGAGAATTGCTTACAAACACTAGAAAAAACTAATGCAAGCAAGAAAAAGAACTAAATCTATTGCATGCAATAAAAAATGAAAATACTAAAAAAGTTAATAAAAAAGGTTCAAACCTGCAAATAAACATTAGCAAAAATATACTAAAAAAATTAATGATGAAAAGTCTGCAATTTAGAGTGAACTATTTCAATGGCAAGAACCACTTAATATTTCAATTGCAGAAAGAATGATAAAACACAATGCTAAGATTCTATCAATTAAAATGATTCATTCTAACAAACTTATTTCTCCATGTAATTAACTAAAGCAATTAATATGTTTCTAACTTCTTTTCAAAGAAAAGAAAATTATCTCACCACGGGAAATCTAGAGTTCATTCAGAACCTAGATAAAACACTATGGAGATTTTAAAGCAAACAATTTAAATGCAGAAGGCAAGTCCTCAAAGAAAAACACAGTTCAGACGGGGAAAGATTTATAGTTTCTTTTAGGGTAAACTTATGGCATATGAAATAAAATCGATGAACTCAGTTTCGTACACCATCTACACAAAAAGAAATAGATCATTTGAAGTGAAAAGAATGAAATGCCCACAAAAGGGGCGAAACACTAAAACCTTTATTGAAACTTTGGATAAACTGTTCCCAAAAAAAGATATGAAACCTATGACTTAACCAGGCATTTACCCCAAAGAAGATTAGGGTTAACAAAACAGATGAATCCTTGAATGATCAACCTAGAATCAAAACTGAGAATGCTAAAAAATGACTAAAACTTATAAAGCTACTGAAACTATTGAAATCGGCCCCGTGAAATAAGCGGCGAAGGTTCGAGAACACGAAGATTATTTAGAAAAGGTTTAATAACAAGTAGAAAAATAACATGCTCTACCCACGCAAGTTCGGATCCTGCTATCCACACCAGAGGAAGCAGATCGCTATAAAGAGGATTTAAAAATAAAGAATCGACATTGTATTTTCGTATACAAATTTGCAAGCTGAAATGTTCTTGTAAGTTCTTATCAAAGGACTAACTAAATCAAGCATTACAGATCAAAATGAACTCTTAAACATGGAGAAAAGAAACACAGAAGAAAGGTGCAATGCTTCAATCAAATTCCAACAAACATACGACCTCAAATCAACATCAATGGACAATGGACAAGGAAACACATCTGCAAAAGTGTTGCTAAAAAAAATTAATCTTATCACAAATTTGAATTCGAATAGACACTACAAAACCACAATCTTAATACCAGAATGTTGTGCTAATAATGACACAATCACAATTCATAATAGTGAAGAACTAATTCAAATATCTTAAAAAATGTTACTAACTTCCAAGGAATCGAGTTCATATACAACGCATGCAAAGGGTATACAAAAAGGCTTTGGAAAAATAGTTTCCTTATCTCATGTTTAATCGTCCTTAATAAATGCACCTCAGAATAGAGGCGCTAGAAATTACAAGAAACTATAAAGTTTTTTGGAAAGAAATGCATGCATGCAAAGATAAGGCAAGGAAAACGTAAGTAATGATGAAGGCAATAGCGCAGGAAAAGATAGAATCAATTTGAACTATCATGCAGAGATATAATGAGAAATGATAAGGCAATCAGAGATAGATGGCAAAAAAAATACACTATCATTCATATAATGAGGTTAAAATGAAATATTTGAACTTCTAGGGTTAAAATTTCAAGGCGGAAAGAACGAAAAAAAGAAGATTATGATAAATATTTAAAAGTATTATAATTTTAAATTATAGTGAATGATATATTCTAAAAGAAACTTAACTAAGGAGAAAAGATACAAAACTCTCTAAACAACATCTCTGAATTTGGAGTGCACCAAGATATGGTAGCTTTTTTACCTACACACTCAAAACATGATTAAACCAACCCGCTCTAATACCATGTTAAAATAATAACAAAATATAGAGAGAGAAAATTGTTTAATGCAATGAGCTAGGAGTAAGAAGATTTACCATGAATTAACACAAAACTAGGAGCATTCACCAAAGAGAAAAGCAACAAAGGAGACAATATTTTGAAGGGGGAAAAGAACAAAAAATCCCCGTGATATAATGAATGTGGAAAAAATGCCTAAAAATGAGAGAGAGAGAGAGAGAGAGAGAGAGAGAGAGAGAGAGAGAGAGAGAGAGAGAGAGAGAGAGAGAGAGAGAGAGTGAGAGCTTAGCTTAGCTCATACAATAATGTTAAAGAAGAAGAATTATCTCATGTAAAGAGAGAAGGAGAGCCATCTCTTTTAATAGAGATGTGAGAAAGGAGTTACATTGTAACTCTCATTTCTATGTATGTCACATATCACTAGTGTGTGAGACAAGTGTAGGATTCCTCATAAGGAGGAATATCTATTTTCCTTAATAAAGAAATTGCAAGTATGACATGTCCTCCCACTTGGACTAGAGGACGAATACAATAGGATACCTTGGTTTATCCTTTAAATACATAATTTACCAAGGAAAGATTAAATTCTAACAGTAACCAAGTAAGAGGATTTTGCAATCACAAACAACCATTATAAACATTTTCCAGTACCAAACTACAAGCTCGCAGACTTAGAAATTAAACAAATATCATCGCATGTCTTCTGCACTCTTTCTTACACTTAGTTAAACATTCTTCTCAACATCTTCTTCACCAGTCTTGCAACCCTTCACAATCATATGTTGACATCAATGAAAAAACATAAATGTCAACAAAATTCCTAACAATCTCACCTTTGGCATTGATGGAAAGATAAGATAAAAAGCCATCAATCTAGAAACCTTATACAACCTTCTCAATTTTTTCACTCTAATCCCCCTAATATAATAGGGTTTTTCATATATCACTCCCCCTTTGACATCAATGGAAAAGGGTGCTAGAAATACTTTACATATCTATCTAAGATTCTCCTTCTCCTCTCTTACAAATCTTCACTCTTAGGTGCTCAATCACCCAAATAAGTACTTGTTAAGTCCTATGATCACTCCCTATGAGGAGTGTGTCCACGCATCAAGTCCAGTGAATAATATATCTCTAATAGCTCCTAGACTGATGCATTCTTACAACATCTAGTTCTTGAAGGAGGGGTTTTCACCCCATGTGTATCTATGATAGACTTAAAGATATCTTTTGAAAAAGGTTTAGTGAATATATATGCTAATTGTACCTTTGTACTAACATACTCAACTCTCACTTCTTTTTCTACAACTTTCTTTCTCAAATAATGATATTTGATTGAGATATGTTTGGTTTTTGAGTTCATAATTGGATGCTTTGACATATTGATTGTGCTTGTATTGTCACAATGAATCATAACTGTTTCTTCAAAT
Source organism: Chamaecyparis obtusa (assembly GCA_027943335.1). Taxonomy (NCBI): domain Eukaryota; kingdom Viridiplantae; phylum Streptophyta; class Pinopsida; order Cupressales; family Cupressaceae; genus Chamaecyparis; species Chamaecyparis obtusa. The sequence continues at coordinate 13,129 of BSBK01014838.1, read as the reverse complement.
CTTATTCCTATATCCTTCAACATCTTTTTTATCCAAATAACCTATGAACAATTTAAAGTAGTTGTCACATATTCTAATTCAGTAGTAGATTGAGAAAAACAATCCTACTTCTTGCTTAACCAAGAGACTAACCTCTTCCCAAGCAAGAATTCACCACCATTGGTACTCTTTTTGTCATCAATACATCCTAACCAATATGCATCAGTGTAGGCATTGAGGGTAAATTCATCTAACTTATCATACCACAACCCAAATTCTAATGTACCTTTCAAATACCTCAATATCCTTTTCGCTACAATACAGTGAGTCTCTTTCAGATCTTCTTGAAACCTCGCAACAATTTCAACGAAATTTTCAATATCTAGTCTAGTATGTGTTAAATATTGTAGCCCTCCAATCATGGATCTGTATTTTATTTGATAGACACTTTGATTTTCATCATTTGCAGTAAGCTTGCATCCATTCATCATAGGTGTTCCAACAGGTTTGCAATCTTCCATGCCAAACCTTTTTAGTAAATCCTTGAGTTACTTGGTTTGAGAAATGAAAATGCCATGTTTACTTTGTGTAATTTGCAAACTAAGGTGTAAAATATAGCACTAACTACTTACATCCAATGCACATGTGATACATCTCCTTCAATCATCATTCTTCCATTAACATCCAATATAGTTTTGTTCTTTCTTTCTGTAATCTCATTCTGCTATGGAGTCCTAGGAGAGGATGTCTATCTGTTTATCCCATGTTCTTCATGGTAAAAATTGAATACAGAAGATGTAAACTCTCCTCCTTTGTCTAACCTCAAACATCTTATCTTTAGATCCGATTCAATTTCTATTTTTTCCTTGAATATCTTGAACTTGTCAAATGCCTCTTATTTTTATTTAAGAATAGAAAACCACATCATTCGAGAGTACTCATCAATAAAAATAATGAAATACCTTTCACCATAAGAGGATCTAGTATTGTGGGACCATAGAGATATGTATGCACCAAATCTATCTTTTCTTTGGCAGTGTATGACTTGCTTTGGAAACTCCCCTTTGTTTTCTTTTCCATTACACATTCTTTGCACATGGTGTTAGAGGGCTTCACGATTTTTGGTAAGCCCCTAACTGCATTGATGTTACTTTCCTTCACAATGTTATCAAAATTCACATGAAAACATCTTCTATGCAATACCCAAATTTCATCAATATGAGCAACAAACCATTTTGCATTAGCGGTGTTCAATTAAAACACATTAACTCTTATCTTTGTTCCTGATGCAACCAAGTTTCCCTTTTGTCCTCTGATAGTGCATGATCCATTGCTAAAATGTAACTGATAATATCTATCCATAAGCTGTCCAACACTCAGCAGGTTATGCTTAAGTCCATCAACAAGCAATACATTATCAGTGTTAGTTTTTCCATCTAGAGAAATAGATTCTACTCCAATAGTCAGTTTAGGAGCATTATCACCAATTATGACAACTCCACCATCATGCATCTTAAGATAAACAAACCTATCCTTATCACCAATAATGTTATGTGATCATCCTCTATCAATGATCCATTTAGGTTTCTTTTCAACATGTGATACTAAGGCTTTTTCTTCATGAATAGATTCATTATCCTTTATAGCTACAAACCCAATCTCATCTCCTATTGAATCATCACCGGAAACACCTTTACTAGCATAATATAATTTTTCATCATAGAAATCTGGTCTAGTGAACTTAGGTTTGTATTTAGAGACCCTTGTAGGACATCTAGATGAAAAGTGACCAATTTTATTGCAATAAAAACATTTTAAAGGTAATTTTCCTTCAAATTTTCCCTTACCTCTTTTCTCCTTTCTTACGATCAGAGAAATAAGTTCATCCATCTTCCTATTTTCTTCATCAATCTCTATTAGATCATACAGACATAGTCTCCAATCTCAGGATACTTGTTAACCCTATTAGTGCTTGCAAGGAATGATGAGGTTTTTTTTATCATTATGAACAATTTTCTTAAATGTAGTTTCTATCTTAGGTACTGAATCCTATAATTCTTCCTATTCAAAGGTAGTTAACTTAGCTATCAACATTTCTCTATTGAATCCTTGAGTTAGTGGATTGATCTCCTTAATCTCCTGCACTTTAGTCTTGTAAATAGGTGTCACAAATCTCATAATATTTACGATGACCTCTTCTTCAGTATAAGTGCCTCTTGAATTTTTGATCCCTATAACAACTTTTGAAACCCTCTAGACCTAAGCTCTGACATTTTCATCTTCTTGTATTTTTAGATTTTCCATCTTTGTCTTCCATTTTTTTAACTTTGCCTACTTGGTATACTTGTCTCCTTCATAAAGTGCTTCCTAGTCTTCCCCAAATTTCATGAGTTGAATCAAGATCCTTAACCTCAGTAAAGTATGCTTCAAATAGTGTTCTTGTCAAAGCTTCCCTTGCAACCATCTTGCAGGAAAAAAACTTCTTTTCATCATCAGTAGCATTAGTAAAATCACTTTATGCAACAATATTTTCCTTGTTCTTTAGAGCCATTGAATAATCAATTCCCAGGCAAAAAAATGTGTCATCATCTTGTTCTTCCAACTATCAAAGTTTTCAGCATCAAATTTAGGATTGTCCTTCCTATAATGAGGCATCTTTTAATCACCTCAAGCATTCAAGATTTATCTCTAAGGAGAAATAGCTCTAATACCAATTGTTGGATACAAACGAGTGGGGGAGGGGGGTGAATCAGTTGTATGTAATTAATATAAAAATTTATCTTTTCATATAAAAATAATAAATGCAAAACTGAAACCTTAAATACAACATAGATTAGAACACCAAGAATTATTTTCGAGGAAACCCTATTAAGGAAAAAAAAACCCAGTGGGGATGGAACCCACAAATAATGCACTAGTACTAAAGTATCTCAGTTACAAGATATTTCCATGTTAGGAGAACATAAATACAACCAGTACAAAGTCCATGTTAAAGGACAAACTCCTTTCTTCGAATCAGCAACCCTGTTAGGAGTTGATAGGAGGAGCCTTTCTTCACTCGGAGAAACTTTCCCAATGTAAAGGTTAAATCCATCTACTGAAGGTTAAAACCACCTTCTTGAACCACTATTCAAATGAAAGTATATAAATATAATGATTACAAATAATGAGCTGACTAACAACTCCTTTGCTGAAACAATTCCAATGAAGTATAATTGTCACACATCTTTCTCTACATCAGCAGTCCTCACATCCGCCACATTCACATTCACACCCACACACTTCATAGCACTTGATTTACTCTATTGTACAAGATACAAATAATTTATTAGGTCGCCACCAATTAGCACTTTCCTAATAAAAAATGATTTACATAAACTCTTGTCAAGATACATGCGGGATCTTGGACAAGAAACTAACAAACATCAGTTGGCCAACATACGTCTCCATAATCAATAACTTATCTTTGCACAAGGTAGAACAAAGTACATTTCATAAGTTAGCACCAAATAAGACTTCGTGAGTTCACATGCTACAACTGATGTCACCACAAACTCTACGACCTCATGTCCACATAAGATGAAGTTCCACATGTCTTCTGCCACATCCTAAGCTCGCCAGACATAACTCCATCTCGCATACATTCTATACTCAAAATTACAGTAACCATTTCACTATTTTTCTCTACACTGTCCTGTGATGAGTCTAGATTGTTTCCACTGTAACTTACCTTAACCAACTAATCAAACTCAACAATCACATACAACCATTCTAAACACTATCTAGTACCAAAATTAAAGCTCACAAACTCAGAGATGCAACACAAATCATCGCAAGCCTTCTGCAGTCACCCCTACACTTAGTGAAACATTTTGCTCAACATCTTGTTCACCAGTCCTATGACCCTTCACAATCATATGTTGACATCAATGACAACACATGAATATCAACAACAATCCTAATAGATAAGACTTCGAGCTCTCTCTGGAATATGTAGGAAGAACTTGAGTACAAGTGGGCCAAAAGAGGAAATAAATTACGACTATGTGGGAGATAAGATAGGTCTTTCTACTTCGGCCTTAGTACATGGTAATCACAGAAAAGGATCCTTCTTGAACCTTCTAATATAATTAAATCAAGATTAGGAGGATAAAGTCCCTTCTCTTTTCTTTTGACCTCTACATTTTTTGGGATCTTGTGGGAATCTATTGTAATTTCTATCCATGTTAAATCTTTCATCAATATTAAATATTTGTTAATTTTAAATAAATTAATTTCTACAATAACTAAAACTATTTTAAATTTTTTTTTAGCATAACACATTGCAAACCAAAATTATACATTTGAGAGAATAAATGAATGTCAACTTAATTCTAGTGGGTTCTATATATATTATTAAAAAAATAAACATCAGTAATGGTAACTCCTATAAATAAGTACTATTTTTTTTTTTAAAAAGAGAGATTTTCATCAAGATTCATGGAATGGATTGAGAAAATCATACTTACAAGTCATTTTCTGGTAACAAAGCTTAGGTAAAATAAAATACACACCTCAAAGGGATGATAGAACCTTGAAATAGATACAATAAAGAAAGATTTTTTTTTCATCAAGTTATTCCTCATATTCATCATGTTTCAAATTAGCAACTCCTTACAACACTTCTTCATACCCATTCATCACAATTTCATAATATATAGGTTACTCATGCTCTTGGGTACTCATACACGTATAGTCACATGGAGTAAAATAAACCTCATTTCTTTTCCCTCTTTGTCAATCCCATACATGGGTTTCTCTCAACAAATAAGGGAACCAACCTAACACCACCGTGCACATAAATGATAAAGGCCATACATTGTGTAAACACGTGCTTAAGAAACATTCATGCATTTTCAAAGAAATAAGGATCTGAATCCTAGCTCAATAAGAATTTCAAAGGATGAAAATCTTGAATATAGACCCAATTCTTCCTCCAAGATTCTTCAACTCTTGTCAAGACATAACAAAAAAATACGAACAAAACCCTATCCCTTTCCACTTAGGATTAGTGTAAAGAATTTCAAATTAAGAACCTTTGGATGAGATGGTGACTATTGAGATCATCTCATTGAATCTCCAATTTTTTACATTAACCAAGTTCTCCTTTCTCGTTGAGAAGATATGACTCAATTTTTACACCCTTTTCACTAATCATCCTCTTATGATTAGGGTAGGAGATAAAATTGGGATAAGGTTTGCACAATTTCATCAAGATCCATGCTAAACTCATTATTTCTCTAAATTAGTCATAAAGATGAGTATAAATGGAGTACGGCCTAAGATATGACATAATTAAACATCCAACCTAGAGGCAACTGACCTTGAGAATTAAAAATGACAAATATTTGAATAAAGACCTTTTTTAAAAACTTAGATTGCTATTTTGTATATAAATATTTTTTTTTTTATATTAGAATGGCATGTATTAAATTTGTACTTAAGGAATGAAGGCACAGCCTTATCTAAGGAGATATCATTTTTAAGATGAATTAAGTAAAAATTAGTTTGAATAAATATTTGTAGCAGAATATGCTCTCAACATATTTGTGGTAGGCGTGTGTGATATGCTAGAAATACAGAAGGGGCTTGCCAGAAAAAAAACAAAAATAGCCAAATTACCTTTGAAATATGTCTACTTGAGCTTAAAGATATATAATATATTGTAGTTATCTCCAAAGTTTCGTTATTCAAAAGAGTTAAAAGTGAAATAAAGCATCATAAAGAAACCATCACAAATTGCTGAAACTGTAGCTTGAACCTACTACTTTTCATTTGCAGGGATCCCTTTAAAAGAGTAACGATGATCATTTCAAAATTTATTCCAAAGTGGGCCGTCCCATTGAACCATAAAAGAAATAAAATACGATAAAACCTAATTTTAATTAAACTTTTAAAAACATCTTTGACACAGCTATACTATGTTTCCACCGCACAAGAAAAATGTGTTTCAACTGCAAATCCAGTCAGTCAATGAGACCCTTCGTCTCTGAAAGGATTTTATTCCAGCGGTCCCTACAATATTGGAGACGTTAATGGTGCTCCTCAGTCTAGAAGGCTGTTTCTTATTGGAGTTGCGCATTTTAGATAAACGGTGGAAAGAAAAAAGAAAGATGATAAGATCGGAAAAATCATCTAGGGGAGAGGAACCAATAGTTGTGTGGGGTCTAATAGTCGTGCCGTCACTAGTGAATATATTATCTAGTCTTACACCACATTTTTACTATATATTGTGATTAAATAATCCAAATGTAAATAAAAAAAAATCCAAATGTTGATAAAAAATGGACCAATACTTGAACACATGAGAACCTATAAATGTTATATTAAAATAACATAAACAAGGGAAATAGATAATTTTTTGTCTCAAATAATATATCATAACTATCTATCATATGTGTGTCAATTCAAAAATAATATGCCCACTTAATAAAGTAAGATGCCCACTTAAACAAGTATTGTTATTTTAGTGCACAAATACTATTCTTATGTGTACAACTATTGGGGTAGCAATGTATATGCATTAGAATATTTCATATTAATAATTGGTTTTATCACAAATATAAAAGGTGAACACAACCAAAATGCCTTATATTTTCCCATGAAATGTGTGAGATTGTCAAAAAAATTTAGTGTTCAACTATTGGTCCCTTTGTGTTCGATATAGGTTGTATTTTATATAATAATGTGTTATTTTTATAACAACAAATAATTTTTTTGTGTTGAAGCATTGGTCCTTTTGTGTTGGATTTAAAACTTAGATATAACAAATATTTATGATTACTAATAGGTATATGGTCCATTTAAGTTGCATATATGTCATATTTTGTATAGAAATACAATCACTCACTAATAACAAATGATATTTTTAAATTCAACTACTAGAGATTTTTAGATTAAGTTTTGGTCGAACCTTTAAAAAGTCAATTTTTGTACACATTTGACTAAGCGTGCTATTTTAATGAGTTGCATGATGAGCCACACCTTCAAACCTTAGTTATAAGTAGTTAAGTGTCTATTTTACATTTCTAAAAAAAAAATGAAAGTCTTACGATATTTCATGCAATGGCTACATGTTGACGAAGTTAGCCCTCATGACTATTGGTCCCTCTCCCCTAGACAGTGTAGAAGGAATTCTGAAAAATGGTCACGTTATTTTCGGCTGTATAGTCAAGGGTTTTGTATCGTACTAGATGTATGATGTTTCCTACACGCAATGGATTTTTTATTTTTTATTATTTTTAAAAGTTATATTAGTAAAATAATGAATATAATATATATTAATAGTATATAAAATTTTTAATAATATTTATATGTTTAGATTTTTCAAAATTTAATTATTTTAATAAATTATTATATTATAACATAAAATATATTGTATAAAATTTTAATAATGACTTTATTTAACTTCTTAAAATATACACATGCAATGTTATTAAATTTTTTATATAATATATAATTAAATTATTTTAAAATGTACAAAATATAAAAATTTATTGACATTATTATTTAACTTTTCAACATAAGTATAATTAGAATTTAAAATATAAATATTTATATTTTATTTAATAGATACTAAAAAAGATTTAAAATTAAAAACATATAATTTTTATTTGTAAAATACTAAGAATTATTATTTTATATTAATTATAGAGAGATCAAATACAAAATTTAAACAAGAGTTAATCGGGCGAGGCGCAGCCTCAGCCACTCAGAGTTCATGGAGATAACAGAATATACAAAAGTAAGTAATCGTCATAAAACAAAGCTAAAGAAGCACATGGTTGAGGTCCTCAACCCAAGTAGTCCATCCACCTGGGCCTTCCATCCAGACAATACTTTTCTTTTCCTAAATTTGAGCCAGCATCTTAATTTGATAATCAGTCGTGTTCCTGTTCATGTGCACCTCCTTGGTAAACTTCTTCAAGGTATTTTCAAAATTAGCGAAGTTATCCATATGGCTTCTCCAGTCAAAGCCATTCTTCAGCTCATAAACAAACATAGTAGAGTGACCAGCTTGAAGAAACCTCTTGAGCTTCTTCCTATCTAGGGTCTTATTCACATTAACCTGGGAAGAAATTTTGAAATATGTGAATTTTTGAAAAAACTTAGTAAGGGCTCTAGGAGAGTCTTGATACCTTTCTTCATTTCTACATTTCCAAATCTGCCATAAAATGTTAGAAGATAACATATTCCATAAAATATTAGTATCTTTTTTAGCACCATCAATAAAACCAGTAACAATTTCAAAAATATTAACCAAGAAAGGGGAGTGAACACCAAACATACGCCAAATACTTTTGGCAAAAGAGAAATCAAAGAAGATATGCCTACAAGTGTCAGGGAAACCACAGAAACCGCAGGTATCATTACAACCATAATCTTTTTTTAAGGGAAGTCTATCCAGGAGGAGGAGCCATTTAAAGCATTTGATTTTGGGCTCAATGGAAGACTTCCACATTCTGTCCAAATGCTTTTTCCACATATTAATGTCTAACTCATTATACCAGAGTTTGTTAATATGACTAATGATATCAGAATTGGCATCAATGACTTTGTAAATATTCTTGGCTTTGAGTTTTTCCACAATCATACCATCGGGCCACTTGATTTTAAGGAATCTATGAGAGTCAACATGGCAAACCATGGACAGGTTAATACAGGCCTTGACAATCATGTTATAGGTCTTCTTATGGGAAAGAGGAATATTAAACTTAGCTCTTAAGTCCTCCCAACCGCTAAGCTTATCTTCCTCAAATAGGTTGATGAATTGAGATATTCCCAAATTATTCCAATGTCTAGCAGAACATCCCTGAGAGAGGGCCAGAGGCTTAGCAGCCAGCTGCAAGTTCCACCAAATGGATCTTTCACCAAAAAGAGTATTCTAATCATGGAAGGATTTATTAGTGATGAACGGTTTAACATTTTCCCAAGCCTTCCAAATAGTCTTAAAGACCAATGAACCTTGAATAGTAATGGGAAAATCACCAACTATGATATCATCGAGAGGGATATTTTTCCAGGATTTAGCTTTTTTGGAGGAGCCTCTTTCTATATTGCTTCTAATCAGGACCTTCCATGGCTCCTTTCCCTCAAGAGAGTGAAAGATCCATTTGGTAGAGAGGGTCGTACCTTGAAGCTTTAGGTTTTGCAATCCTAAACCTCGAAGGAGCTTATCTATGTGAGACCACTCCCACCTAACCGAATGCTTCTTCTTAGTACCTTTACCATTAGACCAAAGGAAATTCCTAATGGCTTTTTGAATTTCCAGAATTTGATAGTTGTTAAACATCCAAGTAGAGGAATAATAAACATTATAAGAGGAGAGAATCTTTTGACAAACTTGCACTCTACCAGTCAGGGAGAGGGATCTGTTATGCCATTTATTAAGCTTCAGGAAGATCTTATCCTTAATCCAGGCCCACATATCCTTAAGGGAGGGATCAATAGAGAAGGGGATACCAAGGTAACGGGTAATAACGTGAGGACCTCCCCATTGGAAGCCAAATTTGTTAAACCAATCCGGAGGATGCTCAGACTAGCCAAGGCAGATGGATTTAGCTTGGGAGATACGAGAACCTGAAATAGAGTAGAAGGCATTAAGCTTGGTTTGAAGTAGTTCAAAGTTGGATTCATTAGCCTCAAAAAATAGAGAAGTATCATTTGCAAAATGACAATTAGTTAGGTCAGCATTGTTGGGAAGGGTGATGCCTTTGACGGCAGGAGAGATGGAGCTATCCCTAATGATGTAGGAAAGGGCATCAGAGGCAATGACAAAGAGGGAAGGGGCCAGGGGACATCCTTGCCTAATAGATCTTTCAAGGGGGAAAGGATCAGACAAGGAACCGTTGATATCAATCTGGGCAGAGGCATCTTTCAAGAGGATTTTAACAAGATTACAGAAGATGGGCGGGAAACCAAAAGCCTCCAGCATAGAAAGAATGAAGTCCCATTCTATCTGGTCATAAGCTTTTGGTTTTATAAAAATATTAAATTTGGTTTTATAAAAATTGGAATTGAAATTCGAAATTCTAACTCTACCTATTTGAGTGGAAGATGCAAATGCCCATTTTGAACAAAATTGAAATTTCGAAATTCCAATTCCAAATTTTTGGATGGACACAAACATAAAATTGACATTATCCAAAATTAGATAATGCCAATTCCAGTATAATTCCAGCCCTAAACGGGCCCTTAATGAAAATTGGATCAGATCCACGCAGTTTTGTGACGAACTTTTCTTCCGTTGTCTCTGATTAAATCGGTGCATCTTCTATTGTAGGCAACCAGGGAAGAAAAGGGCAGGATGGATAGGGAACTCTTCATTGCTGCGGAAGCTGGTGATGTTGATACCATTCAAAGATTACATAACCAGAACAAGGATGTTCTGTTTGGTCGTACATACCAAAGAGATACTGCTCTACACATTGCTGCAAGGAATTGCCATCTAAATCTTGTTCAATGGATTCTCCAAGTAAATCCCTCTTTAGCTAAGGCTCGAAACATGGATAACAATGTGCCATTGCATGAAGCTGCTAAGACCGGTAGTCGAGATGTAGTCGAAATTTTCCTTCAACAAAAACAGAGTTTTAAGTCCTGTTGCAATAAGTTGGAGTTTGAATATTTCCCCTATGACTTCGTAAAATTTCTTCCATTTAAACGGATTGTATACCATTACAATAGATTTGGAGAGACAGCTCTGGTGATAGCTTCACAGTATGACCGCATGCAAATAGTTGAGCTTTTATTGATGGCCAGCTCATCTCAATATGAGGTTACACCATACGAATGGGATCGATCTGTTAGAGAGGCAGCTTACAGGGGATACGAAGGTAATCTTAGACGTTACTTTGCTATTAATTTTGTAGACACTTCAGATATATTGACACGTCAATTAATGTAAATGTGAGACAGATGTATTTGTGGCGATGCTGGACAATAAATTCAGTCGAGACAGTAACTCCTCAACTCTGGTTCGTGTACTGCGTCGTCTGGAAGCTTATCCTGATTACATTGAGGATAGATTTTTGAGAGCCTCGTTTTGGCGAGTTTTGGAAAGCCCGATTCTGAATACATCTGTGCAAGGAGGGCATCTTGAGATCATAGTGGCAATGTTAAACCACCAATCCTGGCGAAGCGACTATATGACGCGTAAGGACAAGGATGGAAGATGCGCAATTCATGTTGCAGCGATGAAAGGTCGTTGGGACATAGTCAACGAATTTATGTTGAGAATGCCAGATTCTATCGCAATCCGCAGTTCAGATCATAAATCTGTTCTACAATTTGCCGTCCAATATAATCAAAATCATATAGTGCAGAACATATTAGCAAACAAAGAGGCAGATAAAGCCGAAGAAATGGTGAGCCGCGACCATGGCAATTCTGACAACACAACATTACATCTGGCTGCTAAAAATGGAGTGAGCTTCCAGGTAGGGGTTCTACTTTACTCCATTAATTTTGGAAATGCTGACAATTTTGATATTTAGTACCTGCATCCCGGCTATTAATAAAATAGTAGAAAATGGATTCCTATTATATTTGCCGTTGAAATTCCAAATAACATTGAACAAAATATTAGTTTTGTGATATTTCTGAGAGATTGATCTTAACATTTTAAATTATAGAATTGTTGAATGTAAACTTTTCCTCGAGTAAAGTTTTAGTTAGTTTCCCCCAGGATACGAGGGTATTATGTTTCTTTTTCGAAGTTTTTCCTTATAACTTTAAAATCTATTCTTTAGTTCTTTGAAGCCCACCTGTATTGTCTTTTTTCTTTTTAATTTTAAATAATTTACATTTTATTTATCTATTTTGTTTATACAATAGAAAGTGGTTTTATTAAAATTAATTCACATTAATTAAATGAGTGCATTTAATTAAGCATAAATCAGTTTGGATTAAACAACAATTAGTTGGGAATAATAAAATAAATAATTTTCTTTTATTTTAGTGAAATAAATGTGATAGAGGGGTATTTAACTCATTGATCAAGGAATCTTTGTCTCTAATAGAGCTTTAATAACATGGGTGGTATCTAGTATAGAAATGTAATATTTCAATCTATACAACACCTCAAATTTTATGTTGATCATGTACATACCCAAGGTCATATTCATTGATCTAAATGAGGTCAAAAATCAAGGAAACATTTTGGAAGGTTATTCATTGACACTACATATTTGTTTGGTCTTATTTTCCTACTTGACTGATTTGCATCTACTCTACTCTTCTATACTATCTAACAATTGTAAATATATCGAAGTCTCTCAAAGTTAGTATCATTGTGTTGAAAGGAATTATGTCCTTCTAGGTCAATCCATAGAAATGTGTATAATTTTTTTTTGAAATAAACAAGATTCTTAAGATGATATATGTAGATTTTTCACTCCATTTAGTCTACTATAACAACTATATTGCAATTTATTTTTCTAACACTCTAGGATAAGAGGTGAATCTTTTAACCTTACTAGAAGACTTAAATGAATACATTGAATATCTCTAAGAACTATTACACCAAATAAAATTTGATGAAATTTTTTAAAGATTCAACGATTTTTCTTTATGCAGAGGTACAAATAAAGTACATGATTATGGGTCAAGTCATGATTATATAGATGAGCCTCACTAGTCAAATGGTTATATCAGGGTGGAAAATGACTAAATAAACATGGATGAATATATAGCTATAATAAAATTTTATAATGGATCAATATATTAGAGTATTTATAAACATGGATAAAGTTGTGGAAGTATGGGTGGAGCCAAATATGTGCTAGTGTTAGGAAAAGATTGGGGGATGAATCCACTTTCACAATATATTGTGGCATTTGTTCCAACATGTTTTAAATATCAAGATGCTTAGTAGTAAATTGGCACAAATAAACCAAATAAAATTTAATGGTATTATTATGCTAATTTAGCTATTATATTTTGGCCCTACAATGTTTGAATTCTAAAATGGTTATGTATCTCAAAATAAAGCACCAACAACTATACATACAAAAAAAGAATCCTAATATTTGATGTTACTAAAGGGGACCCATTTTAATTAATTACCCTAATAAAGTTTTCATCATGTAGCTATTTCATTACCCATTTTATTAAT
>BSBK01014837.1:0-34321 GCA_027943335.1 Chamaecyparis obtusa | reverse complement strand
ATATATATATATATATATATATCTTCACTAGAATTGATTCATAGTGTTTATTTGACTAAAGCTACTAAACATCAACAAACATAATGACTGTCACATGCAAAGAGTAAGGTTTTCTTTTGACAACTATTTCTAGAGTCTTCCACACCTAAAAAATTTGATAAATGTATTGTTACTATAACTGATAGTGATGATGAAGAAGAATGACTAAGATTAGAGGTATACAAGATAGTCAAAATTTTAGATCAGTTATTATCTTGTCATTGATGTCAAGCAATTATTTTTCTGATTTATATTGTGTTGCCATATCATCTAGAGTATGATATAAGTTTATATTAGTTAAGAAGAATAAGAAGAAGTGAAATTTTGTGAAGATGAAGAACTGAAATGGGAAACTCATACATATCAAACAATGTTAAGGGTATGATGATATAATTGTTTTCTACCTAACATTTAATTATATCAAGTTGCTAAAGAAGATTAGTCAAGTTAGTATGCAAAATAGTTTTGGCTACCGAATAGAAAAAATCATTCGATAAAAGGAAAGTAAGTTTTGGTAAAGAGAAAAGAACTAAAGACACTGAGTAGAAGGTTTCAGTCACCGAGCGTAGTTAGCCAAAATTAAGTTTAAGAAAAGAAGTTAGTCACCGAGAAAGGAACATAAATTAAATACAATGATTAGAATGACATTTTATGTTGAACTATCATGAGATGGAAGATTCTAACAATGAGGAAGAGTTAGTTGGAGAGATCTACGATCAAGAAAATTCAAGGTGATGATCTATGGTATAGATCTTGTTAGGCCATTTTTATGTCATACAAAAAATCCTTTGAAAATGGCCTATTGCCTTGCAAGTTTTCTTGGTTTGTGCCCTGCCCTGTGTTCCTTGTGTTGTCACCAAGCTTTGGTCCAATCTGCATCTCCTAATTCGCCAAATCCTAAAAGTTATTCAAAGTTTAAAGTCTGCAGGAAATTGTTAATATTCTGCCACAGTGTCGAAAACCCACAGTATTTTTGCAAGTCCATGTTTTTTTCGGACCTGTGTGTTGTTTTCGACCTTGTGCTTCCTGTTTGGTTTGCTTATCTTTTGGCATCAGAAGCCCCGCGATGTTTTCGGCTTCCTGGTTTACCTCTGTGTCATGTTGAAAACTTTGTGTGTTTTCGATATCTCACCGAAAACCTATGTTGTTTTTGACCTTGCCTTTCATCTTTTCTGTTGGCTCTCCTTGTTCTATGTCTTAACTGCGCATGTCTGACCATGTGGTGGGTCCGACTTCTTCCCTATTGGCTGTCGCATGGCTACATGTCAGACTTTTTCTGACATGCGATCATGCGACCCGCTTGCCACGTGGCCTTGTGAGTCCCGGTCCTGTGTAGCTGCCTAGCGGTTTACTTTTCTAATAGCGCAAGTGTGACGTTGTGGGGGCCAGAGATTGAAGATCTATGGTTGGCGTATCACATGGAATATTCCATGCCCATGCGATCATGCACCCACCGTCTGATTTGGTGCTGACAGTTTGTTCGCTTTGGGCCTACTGGTGAATGTGGTGATGTGGCAGCCTTTGGTTGGCTGTCGCATGATCGCATAGCCCATTCTTTAACTATGTGATCATGTGACTGGCTGACACATGTCCTTGTTCACGGTTGTGGAGTTGTGTAGTGGCAATGTTCCATGGTCAAGTGTGGTGATGTGGTAGCTTCCTATTGGCTGTCGCATGATCGCATAGCCTTTCTCTCAGCTATGCGATCATGCGACCAGGTGACATGTGTCCTTTGCAGTGCGGTGGTAGTTACGGTACCCCTTGTGGTTGCAGTGTTGTTAACGGTGGCAATTAGTATTTTTGGGCTGGCACATGTTCGCATAGCCCATTTCTGGGCTATGCGATCATGCAATAGGGTGCCATGTGTCCCTGTGGGCTCGTCTGTGGCTGTTTGGTGGGCTCGGTGGAGGGTGCTGTCGTGGCAGTTTTTGGTTGGACCGTGCTGGCAGAAAGGTAAGTTTGAACGCGAGCCCAGGTTTGGATATCTCGATGGTTGTAGCGTGTAGTGGTGTTTGGCGGGCCGATGTGGGGTCTTGGTTTTGGTGGTCCGGACAAAAAGATGGTGGTGCCGATAAAGTGTGGTCTTGTCACGAATTCGTAAGAAGATTTGGCAGTTTTCTAGTTTGTCTAGCGACTTGGCGAACAATGGTCACAGAGTTGCTAGATTTTTAGTGAAGGGTGCAAAGCATTTCGTAAACTGGCGGAGGTTCTTTGGTCGCTAGTTCACCAGATATGTGGGGTCCATGTTCAAGGTGACAGGGCGAGTGGTGGTGTGACACATGGCAGGTGGGCCCAGGTCTGAGGCTTGGTAGATTATTTGCGGGGCTGAGGCAGAAGGATAGCCAGTTGTCGCATGTTTGCATAACCCATTTCTGGGTTATGTGATCATGTGACCAAGCGTATTTTGTGGCCGGATTTCTATGGCAGTGAATTTCATGACCGCGTGATTACGCTGCTAAGGGCAAAGCAGTTTAAGAAACATCAAGCCTGCGAAGTGCTTGCGACCATTGCTATTTCAAATTTGAATGTCTATGAATTTCCAGCGATAGAGGGTACCGTATTTTTATGGAATTGAATGCCAGATTAGACCCTGTTTGGTGAGAGGTGATTTGCAGTGTGGTCCTGAGTGCTTGGTAGTTGTTTGCAGAGGGATTTTTACCATGAGGGGTGATTGCAATCTTTTCTTGAGGTGTGTTTGTAGGTGGCTGTTTGTACTGGTTTCATGGTAGTTCCTGGTTTTCTGTCCTAATCTCAATGTGCTCATAATTACAGAATCTGTTTGAGATTTCTTTCTCCAGGTTGCTTGGTTTCCTGCCCCTTGCAGTAATTTCTAATGTAATTTTGATTGGTTTGGTGGGTGAAACCTATGCCCTAGCTGTCCGTAGCTTGTTGCAACCTGTCATGGGTTTCCAAGGCAACTAGTGGTATAAAATGTTGAATTTTTGTCTTTGTCTGGGTTCCTTTCTCCCACAGTTGTGGGGACTGGTTTCGTGAATGTTCTTCTTGCCATATATTTCCCTTCTCTGCATACAGGGTGTTCCCTCTATCCTTTCTGGTTATGGGAATATAATGAAATTGTAACAGGATTGTCTTATGTATAAGATTTCAGTATATTTTTTCTACTGTCAGATTGTCTCCATTTGGGTTTTAGGCTTATTAATTGTAGCATCAAGGGTGTTATAGTTTTTCTACTTGCATTTCCAGTGAGTGTCTATAGTAGAGTTGTTTTTTCATAGAAGCAACTGAGTCTAGGACTAGTGTTTAGATATGTATGAGCTGGGGTATCAAAGATGCATCATGCTTGTCTTCCAGTGGATGCTGGTTAATGTATTACCTGTTCCTAGGTCTTTCTTTAGATAGGTGATAGCATATCTGGGTGCACAGGTGGTTTGGTAATGTATGATTTGGTCAGGGTAAGTGTATTGTCATCTTGTTTCATAGCCCTATTGCAGTGAGGTATTTGACTTTGCTACCCATTGGATAAGGCACTGGTCTATGAGAGACTTGGGGTACTTCAGGAGTCCATTCAGCCTAGCATTAATCATTGAAATGAAATCCTTTCCTTTCATGTTGGTAGTAGTAGTAGGAGGTCTCTTTCTGGTTTTCAGACTTATTGCATGTAGATCAGGTTATTGCATGAGGTCATGGTTCATTGGGGTACAGGATACCTGCAGGGGTCTAAGAACTATTCCACAATAATGCATCTGCAGGCCTTTTGTTCATCAACTCAAGAAGAGTCATGAGTGTGCAGATGAGGCAATACCTGCTTGAGTGAATGTGGAGCCTGAAGCAGAAGGAGGATGTTCTTTATCCTCATCAATTGACACTTTTTCCCTTGTCAAACTTTGGAGTGAAGACTAACTAGTTTGTCAATCATAGTGTAAACCTGGCACCATGTGGGAACAAGTTTAAAAGCCAACAGATCTAAGCGGCAAAAAGAGAAGGTATAAGTTCCAAGAAATTTCAAGTTTCAAGGTGATGGTAAAACATTTAGTCGAGCTCTAAATTTATTGAATTAGTTTGCGAGGTTGATCAGACGGTTGAAATTAATCAAAATAATATGTGATAAAGGAGATTAAGAGGCAAAACAAAGTCTATATAGAGGATGAATTTGTATGAACAAAAGGATGGCAAGTTGAAGGGTTGATGAGTCGTTGACTGATGCACTGAAGAAGGAAAAGGTTGAATTTTGAGTCAGAAAGTTGAATTTGATGAAGTGTTGAAGCCAGTGGAAAGTGAAGGATTGAAGTGAAGACAAAGAGTGCACAAAGAATCTAATTATGCAAATATAGTTTCATATTTATAGGTCAATTTATTCATTGTTGCTTATTAATATTTGTAATAGAAAAATATCTTAACTGAGTGGACTTAACAATCATATTGTAAAATCCTTGCAAAAGGTAACATTCTAAAAAGTGTTTGAAGACCTTTAACCAGACCATTCCTAACAAGGTGAAGATCCTAACAGATCTGAGGCAAATCTCTTAACTGGGTCACATTTAACAATGTGTATTGTAATATTGAACCAAATTGGCTTTTAACTGAGCATACTTCAAAAGGGTATTTCTTTAGTGGGTGACAATTCTCACAATGGTTTTTCCAAAATTGGGTTTCCACATTAAATACTGGTGTTATATATGTTGAATGATTAATGTGAATGTTATTGCTAATTGATAAAGTTAATTTACTATTGTCAGTTAATGTTGAAGTGTGTCTGATCGAGTTGAAATTGAGTTTGATTAGAGAGTTTTTAAGGTAAAGAGAATCAAGGATTATTGATTTACTCCCCCTCTGCATAATCTAATAATTGGTATCAGATCTAAGTACTCTAAAGGGATAAGTTTGAAAGACTTGAGTAAAATATTTGAAGATGTATAGGAGATAATTACCTAAGCTGGACAAGGAAAGTTTCTCAACATGGAGAAGAAGGATGAGGTTATACCTATCTAGGATTGGAGATTATGCACTTAATATTTTGGATAATAACTATACTTCACCACCTCTTAGACCTATGACAGTTGATTAGATGAGAGAAAAGTAGAAACACAATTCAGTAATGATTGCAATTGCTTCCACTAGTAGAATTTGGGAAATAAATGACCAGGTGACTAAAACTTTTAGTCATGTGACTAAAACTAATCATGTTCTACCATTTTTTTAGTCATGTGACTAAATTTTTTAGTCACGTGACTAAAACTGATCATGTTCTACAAATATAAATGACTAAATAAATGACCAATTTGGTCATAGGGTAAATAAATGACTAAATATAAATATGACTAAATAAATGACCAAATAAATGACTAAATAAATGACTAAATAACTAGTCATCCAAAGAAAAATGACTAAATGAATGATTATTAGTACTCCTTTATAATAACATTCGATAATATCTTATAAAAATGACTAAATGAATGATTATTAGTACACCTAAAACAAATTTGAATCATATATAATATTAGATGTTCAAATTAAATCAGATTTTTTTTGCATGCGTGAAATCTTTAGCCCTTAAACATGTTACCTATTTTTTTTGTTTTAAAGCCTAAATAGCTTTGTATGTCACTTAATTAGATCCCATTAGAGGGTTGTGAAATTCATCTAAGTATTTTTCAATTAGCAATCACACAATAAGTATGATTGATCTTCAAGTTGGGCCCATTAGGGTGAAATAAATCAAAAATTTATAAGCTACTTTTTGCAATATTGATAGATTTTTTGTATTCAAAATCACACCCTCACATCTAAAGTTCAATTATGGATCATTGTAAATCTCCCAAATCTTATTGAATGACATATTTATATATTTTGATGTTCTCATCTTTCCTTTTACACCTTCGCGTCTTTGATCCATGCTTTACCATGGTCATCACTTATTGAAATAGCTTTTGATGCTTAGATGCCAAAATTTTGTGACATACGATTTTTTCCATACAAATATCTTACAATATACTATCTCCCATAGGTTTCCACGTTGTCCCAAATTGCATCACTTGCTATTGCAAATAGATTTCCTTTTGGAAACTTATATCTTTGATCATTTTTAAAAAAATCATCACCTCATATTAAAAGAGATGCAAAGAGAAAAAAATCTACATCTAATTCAAAAGGACATTAGAAAAGTGTAGGATGGTAGGTGAATTTCTTACAAATGTTAGTAGGAGAATATGATGTAGTGTGCTCACATCTGTCAAGAACCCATATATTTCATGGAGAAAATTTCATAGAATAAATACTTTACTCTTGCTTGTATATTCCGTGCAAGATTATATTGAGTGAATGAGGATTAATTTATGATAGTTTTTCTAAGAGTTTCTACTTTTATCCACTACTAAATAAGAGATTACTTAAAGATATTTGTTTAAGATGAAAACTTAAAAAACTAAAGATATTTATTTAATACTTGGTCTTAAAAACTTAAAGTATCATTTTATTTATTATAAATTAAAAACTAACACTTTTTAATTGTCTTAAATAAAATAAACAAGGTTGCAAAGCAACTAAGTTCCTGCCAAAATTTTGGTGTAGTTGAAAAATGTAGAAATATGTAATGTTAATGCTAAATAAAGATACATATTTATCACAAATAAAATTATTTATCTTTAATTAAATTATTTTAATATTTTATTCATTGTTACTTTTACATTGTAAATCAACTATGCATAATAGAATTGACATTGTCATATTTGTATAAGTTTTTATAAATATGATTTTTAATTTAATATATATAATTAATATTATTTTACTATACATAATTCATAGTTAATAATAAATAATTTTATATAAAATAATAATAAATTAATAAGTATAAATAATATTCATATATTACAAATAACTTGA
The DNA here is from genome assembly GCA_027943335.1 of Chamaecyparis obtusa. Lineage (NCBI taxonomy): Eukaryota > Viridiplantae > Streptophyta > Pinopsida > Cupressales > Cupressaceae > Chamaecyparis > Chamaecyparis obtusa. The sequence continues at coordinate 27,442 of BSBK01014837.1, read as the reverse complement.
TATTAATAATTATTATTTTATTCTATTTCATTTTTTTAAAGTTTACAAAGATAAAAATATATTAAAAAATTTAATGCATTCCAATGTGAATAATAAATTTCTATTTAGACAAAGTGCACAAATTTTATATTTTAAATATTATACTAATTTTTATGTCATAAAATATGTATATTTTTCATAAATATATAAAATAAAAATATAGTATAAATATATAATTACTATAATATAAAAATAATAGTTTATATAAAAAATATATGTAATGTAATATATAGTATTATAATATATATTATAAAACTTTTATCATAAATATTGTAAATTACATAAAACAAAAAATTATAGTACAAAAATTATTGAAATATAATAGGTAAAATGTAACAATTAACTTTTTCTAAGTAAGAAATTTTTATTTAAATTTTGATAAAGTTAAATTATTATAATAGTCTTTCATTATAGTTGTTAATAAATATTTGTGTTGGATGTAACTACAAGACCTTTTTAATTTAACTCAAAGATAATAAATTTTGGAAAAATCTGTCATATCCCTCATTTTTTTAGCCAATGAGATGGATTGCCTACAAAACTATTATAATAAATTTTAGAATATCTAAATCTTAGGACAAAAAATAAATAATTTGACATGGTAGCTAATGTTTGTGACATAATTTTTTGAAAAAAAGGCTCTTATCGCTCAATTTGTTTAAACCAATGAAACGAAAGATAAATAATTTTATAAATTGAAAAAGTTAAATATTGTGCATTTTACTTTATCAAATACTAGAATTTGGCATGACTAAAAGAAATAATAAAATTTGATTGGCTGAAATTTACTAGTTTAATCACTAGTTAAAAATAGGTCGATGCCTATAGTTCTACAGCCTACGACAGGAACTAATAAATTATTCAAGTGAGCTTATATTTTCCACATTGGTAAATTATTCAAGTTTCATTTTCATATTTGGAGGGAAAGATAATTAGAATCATTTCTTTAATCGCACAGAGTGAAACCCGTAGTCAACATTGAGTTGAAAACTTTGAGCCCTAGCTCTGCTCATCCAAAAGAAGAAAATATCATGATGAATATAGACACAATGCGAATATGTGTGAAAACAGAAGAGATTTGTGAGGGTATCAACAGTGTATCGGTTCAAGAGGAGTAGTCAAGGGAAGATTTAAGAAATGTGAGTAGCAAGGATGGGGGATCAATTACTAAACATAAATCACAAGAAGTTTTCAAAGAGAAAAGGTAGGGTTTTTTTTTTTTTGCTCTAATACATTCACGCCCCTATTTTACTTTCCTTTTTATGGATTGAAGTTATTCTGTATGAAAGATTCACTATTTTACAGGTTCTTTCATCTTTAGATGTTTCTCCCTAATGTGATGATGGTCTTTTTCCATATGAGGACCATCTTTTTTTACCATGACATTGACATATGATAAGTTATTATTGGGACACAATTTAATCTATAAGGAAATGGGTTAAATTTTCAACTTCATTAGAGAAAACCCTAAACCCTTCACAATTTATGTTCCTTAGAGTTATCTTAATTGGATCCATCTAATCTCTACATAAAACAAGGGTTGTGTAGGCACTGCTGGAGTCCCTACCTATTGCTTAATATAGGAAGATTGGTAGATTGTAATCGCTATGTTTAAGTGGGACTATTCAATTTTATCTATACGAAGGAACAAGATGCCAAATGATTTATGCTAAGATTTATTACTGAGCAGTTGTCTCTAGCTGATTCAATTATGTGTAGTAATTGTCAAGTCTAGGGGTAAAAGAAAAATCACTAAATCTAGCTTTTATTCAAATTTGTCACACTTTATTTCTCATTGAATCTTTGGTCCTTACCCAAAGATGAGTATCACATTTGAAAAGAAATTCATGGTAATCAAATAACAAAAAACAAGGTATGTTGTGCAACTCATCTAGCTAACATCCAACGTACAACTTTTGTGAGGTGGTATGACAAGATGATGGCAACCAAAAGTGTCCATTGCATTAATGCTTTCATTGTAAAATGAGATTTGACACTTACTTCATCTATTGGCTTCGGACAATGAGAACATTTGGGATGAGGCATGATTAAGGAAATGATGAAACCCTCCCATACAACTTATATATATTAGTCTATGCATTGCTACAATTTGCACATACAATCAGCGCTTATGTTTAATCCCATTAACAACATATCCTATAATTAGGAACCATATATTGTGCAATCCATTGTCGTTGTCAAAGTTTTGTTAGAGTAATTTATACAAAAATATGATATCACAAATATGAGTAGAGTAACTAAGTGAAATTCTCACTTTGGGTGAGTTATACAATGAGATGGTATTACAAATATAAGCACAGCTATGTCCTCTTTTGTGATCCATATCAACATATATTGCCATCAAGGAATTCTGTGAACTTTTGCTTAGTCTTCCACATAGAGGAGACAATAGAGCCTTGACAGTAGGGTCCTTTGAACCTATACAGTCAATAATTCATGGGCCACATAAATTAATTGCACAATTAGTGTGGTAATAGAGGCATTAGCTATGAAAGTTGTCACATGCTTTAAGACATAATTTCAAGTCTGTGCACATCTCCAAGGAACATAATTTAGATCATGGAATATGGAGGAGAAAGTGTTTTGTTATCGTAGGAAAAGCCTGTCAAATTGAAAGCTTGATAAGAGGGCAGTCAACAAATAGTTGGCTAAGTGTGAGATCACATATAAGCCAAGACTAAAGTTTGGAAACATGTCTACCTAATCATTTATAGCTACAACAATTGGCAAAACATAAGCTGAAAATAGAAAGAACATGGCATTGTACAATATGTATAGCAGTAGAGGTCCAACATACTGATTTGGAAAATCTCTTAATTTTCCTCTCTGAATTCATATAGTATATATACATGGTGTAAATACTAGGCCTTAATATTATTGTGCAAAATGCATACAACTTATGACTATACATATTATTAACTATATGTATAACTATACATATTATTTATGTTTGAATGACAAGAATTAGTTAAACCTTTTACATAGATTAAAGTCTGAGAGATTATATATGGTAAGGATGACTCCTCAGGTTCTAAATGGTTCGGATGTTCTAGTGCACATGAGTAAAGCTAGACAATATACAAAAATGAAGAAACAACATATTGAAAAGTTTGTTGGGTGAGCAGGGATCACAAACCAAAAAGTACACATTATTCGTTTGATAGAGCCAATGAGAAGGATAGGAAGTAGAAACAAGAAAATATTTCCTTTCTATGGTGGACAACGATTAATAGAAAAACCATATTGGATCATTATTGGTTCAAAACTATTTGTGGGTGGGCATTACTAGGGTGAATAACATCTTTAAGTTTTCATCCTTGAACTTGTCATCATCACACTTGTAACTTGAAAAAGATCACATGGATGTTTTTTTTAAAAAGAAAACTTGTAATGTGTGTACACATTAAGAAATAGATAACATTATGAATTATACCCATGTAGAAGCAAAACCCCAGACCATAATGACTACTTGTTTTACATAATGGTTTTTCTTCCCATATATCCTAAATCATAGTACTAATAATAGAAATTAAAGATTATCTATCTTTGAGTTTCATTGACCCACCTTTACCAGTAGATTACCTTCCTTTGAAAATTGTTTATTTCCCTACAAGACTAATGGTGGCACATAAATTAGTGCAAATAAATGCCTCCATTGATGAGTTTTTCATATATTTTTTAACACTTCTAGATTGAAAAGGATTATGGTTTTCATATTCTTTTTACTCGTGTATTGAAAAGAATCACGGTATCGAAGTTGTGCAGATTCTCTTTTCATTAGTGTTATCATTTTGTAGTAGTCTCTCAACTAAAGGAATGCCAATCTCTATCACCAAATTAGTAAGCACATTGACTAAACAAGAAAAATTGAAATCAAAGATAAAAAAAAAATGGGACAACTTGACATAAACTGAAATTTCAAATAAGAGGTTTCTCAGGGACTCAATGTAACATAGCTGCAAGTCTCAATAAATCAATCCAAATAAAATATGAGATGTCTCAATCACCACTGGGTTTTAAAAATGCAAACTAGAGACATGAATCTTCATCTACCAAATTTGAAGGATCAAGGTTTCTCGGCAGCCCAGATGTTTAAAACAAGAACACTTGGAAAGGATGCAGAAACCCAATGGAAATTGGAATAGAATTATTTCCTAATATAGTAGAATTCAAAGGTGAAACCCAGAAGGAAACATATTTTATCACAGGTGCAACTTAAATTAAGATCCATTTTAAGATTGTTTGAATGTTGTTGAGTTGTACTCTGCCATTGCCACTCGAGCTTCTTTATGCAATTTCCTAGTTGTTTCTTCACAATATTCTTCAAGTGTTTGAACTTGTCAAAAACTTAAAGTTTTATTTGGTGAAGAACACATAATTATATTTGAGCAATCATTGATGAAGATTATTACATACTTTGCCCTTGAAATTGACATGGTTTGCATTGGTTGCCATATGTCAGAGTGTACAAGCTCCAGAACTCCTTTGCTCAAGCACCTCCTTTTTTTTGAAATCTTTGTCCTTTGATGTTTTCCCAAAATGTATTCTTCACATCAACATGGCTTCATGTTTGATCATTTGTCCAGATCCAAACCCAACATGAGTTTCTGGTTATCCTATTGTTGTTCTTTAGCATGCATACACTTGAGTCAAACTCCACTTCAATTCCCCCATTCACAATTTTACCAACATATAAATTTTTTTTGCTTAACTTTGGAACATGCAGAACAGTGGATTTGTTTGCATACAACATCTCAGAGCTCTACCAAAATCACTCCTTCACTATATATCTTATTAGAAAGTTTTGCATATGACACACAAATCTCTACACATTGTCATATATTGTGAGGCTCTTGAATCAATACACAAATGGTTTTGATCACTTATGGTGGTGCCAACACTCTTAAAAATAGCTTAGACTCTTTAGCTCCTCCATTTGCTGCATTTTGTGTGGGTTTGTGAGGTTTGCTTCTGCAGGATCTACCATAGTTTTCTAGTAGTCCTTTGAAAAGAAACTTGCATTCTTACAATACTGACATTCTAATTTCTTCTTCTTTTTTGAACTTTCATCATTGATGGTGGCTAGGTTCTCTTTCTTTGGGTGGATTTTCATTCTTCTTACAAGCAGTAGTGTGGTTCCTTTAGGTTGAGCAAGATTCTGGCTCTTTTTTTTCATTCTCCCTACTCCCACATTGTCACTACATCTCCATTACTTGGTTTCAGTTGAGCCCATAGCTCTGCTCCCAAGTGTTGCATGTTCATGTTATCTTCCACTGGTGGAACTTTTCCATTAAAATTCTCCACATCTTGATTTCTTCACCTAATTGGACAACTATTTCAAAAAAATTATGTATCTACCCACTTGATTAAACCTTTGTTTAAGAGTTGCAAGTTTCTTTAATCCACGGCCTAGTCCTCATGCTATCTTCACTAGGAACTTAGCTCTGATATCCTACTGAAAATATAGAACAAAATTAAAAAAATATCCTCTTTTTATTCAAGTGATTAGCTGCATATAAATCAGATGTATACATAAATAGACTCCACTAATCATGTCATAGATTAGGGATTTTTAACTGAAATAAGGCTACACAACTTAAGGCTTTATCAAATGAAAGTTGAAACAAGACTAAACAAATTATTACTAATTTAGCATCTACTGATTCTCTACCTAATCTAGATTACCAGTGTCAGTAGCTAATTATTTCGACACTTTTACTGATTATTTGCATGGTAAGTAATATGGTGGCTGTGGACTCTCCCAGATAAATTATATAGAGTAGGATTTGCAAATAATCTGATGAGTAGGCAATGGTTTTCCATTACTCAATATTTTATGGCTTTTTAATTCTTTAAGACAATGTGGCATCACATCAGTTTCATGCTCAACTTTCCCCTCTTTTAGTAGAAGAATTAAAAGCTCAAACTTGAGCAAAGTGGTTGATCATTTTATTGATCTCATGTTGATAATATGCCATTGGATTGATCTTTTGTGAACTCTCTTGATCGCTATAGATATGTAAGGAATATAAACTTTTTGATTCCCATTTTTGAATCCGCTTGAAAAAACACTCAATGGTGTCGTAGTATGTCCCAATCTGACTTCTATCATTTACATTTGCAATCTGATTGCACTACCCATTTGTTGTAGAGAAATCCTTGATCAATATGCTGGTGAAATTCAAAAGCTTGACAACATAGTTCTTTCCCTTTTATCGGAGAATGTTGGACTTAAACCAGACTGTTTCATTAATATGTTTGGGAAAATGTCACAGACAATGCAAATGAACTAGGCTTAAGCCCTCATTCTGATGTAACTGGTTTGACGTTGTTGTTGTAGGATGATGAAATGGTAGGGCTATAAAACTGTAGGGATGACAAATGGATTCATGTTCAACCAAACCCAATTGCCCTGGTTATCAATATTGGGGACATGGTTGAGGTAATGATGATGAATTTTAAGTTTAGGCCAAACAATGTGTAGGACCTATTAAAGGAGGTTAAATTTCTTCAAAGATTATTTTTGTAGGTGTATAATTTTGAACATTTCATCCAAGTTGTGAATGGTTGTCTCAATTTAAGATTTTATGTATTAAACAAAACTCTTCCCTCTTTATTCTTGATGGTGTATTACTTGGGTCTTTGTTTAATAAATGGAGATCAATGTTTGAAGCCACTAGATTGATATCAAATGTAATTTTGGTTTGTGTTTTGATTTAGGTAATAAGCAATGGAATGTATAAGAGCATTGAGCACAGAGTGGTCACAAACATGGACAGAGATCGAATCTCCATTGCTATGTTTTGTAGTCCGAGTATGGGAACATAAGTGAGTCCTGCTCCTAAGCTCATAGATGTTGAATGCCTGTCAATACAGAAGATTCATTCGCCAAGAATATATGCTACATTACTTTTCTAGCAGACTTGATGGGAAGGGAAGTCTTGAATTTGCCAAATCAGGTCTTGAATGCTAGGATTAAGGTTCGATTTCCATTGCACAATTAAATAAATTTAATTTCCTTCAAATTCTAGTTTTTAACATTGGTATGAATGGTACAGTCATAACAAATGCATTTTGTAACTGAACACAATTATCATATTGCTTATGTAAATTTTGACTTCCATTATCACATTTCTTCTTGAAGGACTATAGTCATCTTCTTCATTAGCTGAGATATTCACTATAGCAAGCAGCAATTTTGGTGATCCTATCTTATTTCTCTTAGGATTGTGTTTGTTCACACCTTCCTAGGTTCTCCAAATTACCTTCTTAATTGATTGCGGCTTAACCCAACATTGAATTAAGGTTCAGACCTGCAAAACCCAGAATGATGTTTTTGATCCCCTCTGTCACGCCCCACAAGGGAACCGGGGAAGAGAACAAAGATTCTCTTTGTTAAAGAAAACCTCAGTAATAATTTATGAAAAATTTTGAACTTTTAAAAGAATTATGTGGACCAAACTTAAACTTAGATTCCTCCCAAGGTTTCCTTTTCATTTAAATGCATGATTCATTCAAATCCATTAAGTAAACTAACAACAAGATTTATTTCTCAAAGCGAACTGCATCATATCTTTAAGAAATACAAAATATTTTCATTTCAACTTTCCATTTAAAAATCATCTATATTCCTAAGTATCCTTTATGAACAATATAACTTTTAAAATTTATCCAACTCATTTGATACATTTCAAATATACTACATTTGATTTTTCAATAGCTTCACTTAAACAACAATAATGAAAGCATGTTACATAATTTGGAATGTTACAAAATCCTTTTCTTTTCCAACATACATCTTAAACATAAAGTTCACATCTCCCTTTCCCTTTTTCCTAAATCTACCCATTCTAGATACATCATTTTAAATTACATCAATGATTACATTGCATTCATCTCCGCTCAGGAGGTAACAATAACTTTACATCATGAAAGATAATTACAAAGCCTTTATTCTTCAAAAACTGGTACATAAGCAAGCATGAATCTTCAAACACTGCATCCATAAAAGATACCTTGATAAAATATTTACCACCCAACCATGTGGATACCCAAAGGCCCACTCCCTCGTGCTAGGAGATAAACACCAAGGTCCACAAAGAAGGAATAGCTAGGCCAAACCTAGGGTCGAGTTATCTTTCCCAAATAACAAATGAAAAGAAGGTCAAAGTATAAATCTTTCCCCAAATAGGTTCTAAGGCTTGGTAGAAACTCTAAGAAACAACCTAAGCAAGTGTCATCGCATAGCCCTCACTCCTTGGGTTGTCCTAGTACTAGCCACTTCAGCCTTGGCCCCCAAGTAGGCACATGCGGGATCGAATGCCTTTCGTACTGACAAGTGTCATTCAATCGTACCTACGCATAGGTACCTTCTCCCACTCCCATCCATAGCCTTTACTAGCGCTAATGGCATGGGCGAGGCACATTTAATCTTTTTAATGTTTGAACCCATTCCCATAAATTTAATTAAGTTTTCACTTGTTAAATAACTCTTCAGTCAGTTATCCTCATTCTAGCCACTTAGGGCCCCGGCCCCGCACTGAGAGCCACTCACTAGGTGTCGTTAGGTTTTCTACCCTTAACCCACATATCACAATCACATCATACATGTAGTAAAAACACATTATAAACACATTGGGAACTGCTACAAGGAATAGGAAATAATAAGATAGATTATGAACATTTAGGGAAATTAGGAACGTTTAAGGATGTTTAGAATGTCCTGATCCTTTTAGACAACTCTAAACCCTACACTATTTCCTACATACATCCTGACCCTATTAAGGCATCTAAATGCACTGGATATAACCTCCACTAAACATGTTTAAGGTTTACATAAAAATTCCATATGCTAAAGATAATGTCCTATTAAGTAATAACTAAATTTAATAGAAATTTCAATACTCTAAATTTAATATTCACTAAAATCTAAAAGCATTTAAAAACAAACTACCACAAAATAAAAATAAATTTAAAGTCATTTTTTGGGGGGGGACCCCTGCGGGCCCTGCACCCCACTGACTTGCACCTTGCGCATTTCCCCAGCCCGTGGGCCGTAGCAGGGTACTGCTACCATAGTACTTGTTGTCATAGTAGTGCCTGCCACTGCTACGGTTGGGAACCGTGAGGGGAGTGGGGAAGGTGGTGGCCCCCACTTCCCAAACCCTTTCATTGGTTTTTTTTTTTTTGGTTTTATATTAATTTTTTTTTTTTACATATCATTTATTTTTTTTAAACATAACTTTATTTAAGCATCTATAGTTATTTATGCATAACTTTATAACTATATAGTTATGTTTTTATTTTTATATATATTTTTTTAAAAGAAGAGAACTCAAATAACTTTATTGAAGCGCACATAATTTTGACAGATAATAGATATATATTATTTATTTTGACAGCAAATTAAATATAAAATACTACCCGTATCCCTTACTGATAAATAAACTAAATAAAAATAATCTAATCCCAGATTCATCCTATGCTTAAATGAGCGGTTGTCATTGATTTTTATTATATCAATTTATATGTTTGTGTAAATAGCTACTAGGATATAGAAATTAATGATAGAATACAATAATGTATTTACACCTAATAGATTACAATAACATATAAACGACTCACAGAATATAATAATGTATAAACATTTTGCACATATGGATACAAATAAACACACAGAGAAGCATTCAAATAGAACAAAACATTCATAATATAAAAGAGAATAATCTCTTAGTATGGATTCCAACCTGGAGTCCTGCGGAGACTGGTTGATGAAGGAAGATCAAATCCTCTCCAACGTTTCTAGCACTCCTTTGAATCCCTTTGCTTGCAATCTTCCAGCCTCTACCTGTAACAATCCAAATGCCAAACTCATAGAATAAGGGACTTCTCTCCAAAAAAATATAAATTTTCTACAATAATAATACTAATCCTCTTCTCGAAATCAACTCTTCTCCCAAATCCCATACATAGGAAAGCCTTTCCTGTAAATAGGATGGAGGAGGTGGTTGCACAGGTAATCCAACTAATGCAACCATCTCAACTATCCATTCGTTAAAATTTAATGGGATGGTTTGCAAAGGTCATTCCCGTAAAGGTGAATAAATTTTAAATAAGACTATAATCTATGTTCCCTAAATTTAAGGGTGTTAAAATAAATAATATAATCTCAAAATTAATTTACTAACTTGTTTAACTATGGTAATAGAATTTACCAATCCTATTTACCACTTATAAAAATAACATACGAATAGTTTCCTTCACACAAATAATTAATTTATTATATAATAATATATATTAATATATGTATTCATAGGCATATGTGTGCACCCATATGCTTATGGTACATATACCATAAATAAGACACATTATTATTAATAGTAAATATTAAAATAACATTATTATAAAATATATTATTTATCCATACACTAATCCACTTTCTAAAATATATATCAGGTAGCTACTAACATAAGTTAGATTTTTCCCCTATTTATTTAAAATATTTTATTGTTACTATTGTCATAGTCACTTTGTTATTATGAGCATTATAAAATAATACCACAAAATTATTCATTATTATAGGTCTTAAAATCACATGATTTAAATCACATACCGACTCGTTCCTAACGAGATATGCTAGTATAATAGTAGCTACTACTAAAGATAAATTGCTAAATCCTACCTTCAATGAACAATAATTAACGTCCATAATCTACTAATAAAATTGAATGTACTATAAAGACAACTAGAACTACTATACTCAAAACTTCATTCTCAATGAATACAAAAGACAAGAAACTAACTACAAGATCCACAAAACCAATAAACTAAGAGATCACCTAATACATTCACACAAGGGACTGACTCGACACTTCCCACCTAAGGATAAAAGGATCAAAGGTGAAGTTCCTTACTGTGGAACTTGGTGATATCTCTGTACAACAACAACGATTGAGGATTTTGAGGGATCGCTTAGACCTGTGAAGCCAGGTGGAGACGATACCCAGTACCTACAATCCTGCATCACCAAGAAGAGATACATATACATACATATGGATGTACAAATCAGATATATGCAAGCAGATGACCAGGATCGATACATCGTGTGGACCTCAACTAAGTGAGTAACTATGACTTCATCCTGAGTCATGAAAACACATTAGACACATGTCCATAAAACATAAATCATCATGATAATGGTTAGATTCAAATCCTTGGGTTAGATCTATAAAACATATAAAAATAGATGGTTTTCCAATCTCATAAGCATATATATATATAATAACCATAAATGAGCACATCCATCATATCATCATCCATTGAACATAAATGTAAATGTATAGTTCCGACCATCATAATGAAAATGTCCAAATCAACAAAGTCTAAGTATCACCATAGGAGAGGTATTACACCCTCCAAGAATCCAGTTGGAATCCTCACATCAATTTTTTAAAACCATCAACTGAGGTGGTGTTTTACCCACAATGAATTTGACCAAATTTCAAAAAACTATCTCCTTACATCCTCAAAGGTAGATTCATGAAGCTCAAACAAGAGTCATTACTAAAACATTCGTGTCCTGAGAGTCTTTCTATCTTATTAATTTTTTGCTTAGATTTATTTGTTATCACTGAAGATATAAAGTTAATGCATTATCATTTTTCTTCGATCCGTTTGTTTGATTCATACCATTTTTTGAAATAATCTAAGGTTCATTTATAGAATATATCTTCTCTTCATGGTAATCATTAAATCCTAAAAGTTAACTTCCCCAAATGACAGTAGGCTTGCAAGGGGAAGAATGTGACCACCTTTGAGTATATATATCATTTTGGAATGTGTCAATCTTACAACCTTGTAATTGCAACTGTGTCAATCTTTTGAATTTGATTTTGGTAAGAGTGAACATTATGCTTTGTGTACATAGCCTACTCGATGTAAAGAATTTAATTTGACAGCTTCCCCATGAAACTAAATTAAGAGCTCTAAATATTTCAACCTTTCCCAGCTTTTAATTAGATTTCAACTTGTAGAATAATTATAGCCTGACTAGTTAAAGATTTAATCTCCTGTAAAATGAAAATCCTTCAGTAACAGTGAATGTTTATGGCATCACCACAGTCAATCATCAATTTATCAAGTTCTATATATGTATGTACGTATGTACACACATACCAATTTAAAGCTACCTGACATATCTCCAAAAACAAAAAATTTAGAACAACAAGCTCAAAAGCTTCTTTGATGACAGTCTCAATGTCAGATTTTGGAATGTAAAATAATTTACTATTACCTCCTTTGTAAATACAAACTAGAATTACTGGCATAAACTAAACAATGAGAAGAACATGCAAATAAAAAAAATGTACAGCATAGTAAAAGCCAAGAATACAGAATACCAGGCCTATTTTTTCGAAGTGATAAACATGTTGCTTAATAGATATGTAGGCTATAAAATGACAAAATATAAGCAATTTAATCAGTTTACCAATCCCTATCAAACTCCAGTATCGGATTTTAACAGTCACAACCAGTGAGAAATCTTCCCTTGAATAGATAGTATAAGACAGAAACATTTACTTGCCTTCAAGCTACAACATCAAAGAATTGAAGTTGTTTTCCATTCTTGAGTGCCCCCCTCTAATTTCTGAGCCTTGAAGAAGTCTTGCAATGGAATCATCTTTATTTGATTTTTCTTCATGCTCTTAATAGCCTTAGCACTAGCTAATGCCCCGACAACTATTGTTATTATGGGTATTTTATACGACAATGCCATTCTTCTAACTGTCGACCATCAATTTGATCTAGTGCATCCCCTGAACTAGTAATAATTGCTAAATGGACCCGACCATTGGTGATCATGTCACTTGCATGAGGATTCCCTTCATGGAGTTTCAAAACTCACTCCATAGGAATTCCTTGCATTTCCAAGAATTTTGTTGTGCCACTAGTTGAGAGTATCTTGAATCCAAGATCAATAAAACCATTTGAAACTATGGGAAGACTTGATTTTGTTATATCATTAAAGCTTAGGAACATAGTCTTTGCAAGGGGCAATATTTGATTGGAGGCAATTTGTGCCTTTGCAAATGCCATTGCAAATTCAAAGTCTATTCCCATCACTTCTCCTGTACTTCTCATTTTAGGGCCAAGCACTACATCACAGCCTTGAAACTTTTCAAATGGAATTACTGCTTCTTTGATAGACACATGACGTGTAATAATTTCTGGTGTAAAACCAATGTCCTACAGAGTCTTTCCTGACATTACAAGGGAAACATACTTTGCTAAAGTATGACCAATAGACTTGCTCACAAAAGGGACTGTTCGGGATGACCTAGGATTTGCTTCAAGGAGGTACACTTCACCAATAGGAGTTATTGCATATTGACAATTCATTAATCCAAAAACCTAAAGTTGCTTTGCAAGCTTATATGTCCATGATCTAATGGTTGATAAGCATGACAAAAAGGAAAAGGCTTCACAAAAATCCTATTGCATTGAGAATTTATGGCATGAACCCATCTCCAAAACTGGGCAACGGATAAACTCTGTAGGCTATGTGACTCATGATGGACACCATTTAGGCTGCGATCATTCTAATAATGTCCCTTATCATGTCATTTTTGTGATTGACAAATCAGGTTCAATGAGCTTCTATGATATTATCCCTACAATGGCCAAGTTTAAAAATCATGATTTAAGGTTGGGATGTGTATATGAGGCCAATTTGGGATTTATACAAGCTCGGTTAAGAACAATCTATGAAGATTCAATATTAGTGGTCTTATTTGACACATTTGTAAGGGTAGCTGTAGAGATTCAAGATATGGATGAAGTTGTTGTCGATTCACTTCTTCAATACCGTGCTGATGGAGGAACCACATATTCATCTAGATTGGATGCTGGACATAAATTAATGATGAAAGCAACTAGAAACCTAAAAGAAGACATAAAAAAACCAGTTGTTATATTCTTAAGTGATGGGGAGAATAATGGTGGAGAGGATCATGTTTCCTGCGTGAACAAAATGATAAGGCAAGAGCCCAAGATGACACTTAATACAATTATGTATAGGAAAAATCCTACGATGAGTATCTTGGAGGAAATGGGAAAGGAAGAACATGGACAGTTCCAATTAACTCTTGATGGACTTCAGCTGGCTCAGAGCTTTGAGAATCTTGCAAACAGCCTCAAGCCTCGAGTTGCAACCTTAATGTAAGGGCACACACATTCTTTGCCAGTTGCTTCCTTGGTTTTTTTTTGGTTCTCTGAACTAATGATCCACTTGGTAATAGTATCTATTTCATCAGTATTTAGTTTGAGTTTAGGTGTTTTTTTTTCTTTTCTCTACAGTCATAAATACAGCCCAAATCGACCAGGTCACATTTTGAAAACTAAATATCGATTATTTCCTACTTGTAGCTTTGTGTCTCTGATGGGATATTATTGTGGCCTGTTTAAGATATATATATTTGCATAGTGGATTCTTTCTGCTCAATTCAATTGCAGAATGTAGATGTTAGTGTTTTTTGCATCAAAGATGTTGCTACACCTCTTTTGGAGCATTGGAGATGGTAGTTTTATGAAGTGATCATTCCCATTCTGTCCATCATAAGTATAGTTTATGCATTTTTCTATGGTTTTGTAAAGATCTAAAGAGTCCCCAATGTTTGTTAATTAGTTAAGATTTTATTTCATAATTATATTTAGAAAAGGTTTTGGGGTATGTGCAAGATCATGAGGGGCCAAACTATGCCCTTAAGTGGCAATGAAAAATCAGCAAATTAGGGTTAGTCAACTTGACGTGAAAATTTCAACAACCTATGAACCTAATATCAAAAAGTTGTAAGAATAGAATCTATAGAAAATTGAATGTAGTTTCTAAAATACTAGGCCTTTTTTGAGAAAAAGTTAGTATGATTGGTGAAAAGTATAGATTTCAATGCAGCAGTACAAAAATTTCAGTAAAAAAATAAGAAGTAGGTGTATGTCTGACCACCTTAATCATAATCAAATGATAATATTTTATTATAAGATTTTATATATAAGTAGTAGACTCATGCCTGTATGTGACGCATATTTTTTTGTAATTTTATTCCAAAAAAATAATTAATTATGAATTTTCTGCTACAACATTTTTAGAATAAAAAAACTTCCATGTTTGACCACCTTAACTCATTCAAAACTTTACAAAATTCAAATATATATTTTTTCCTTATAGTAGGTGAAACATAGAATGTGACGCATTTTTTGGATTTAAAAAATGTTATACCATTTGAAAGTTATAGTCATTTTTCTATCTGTATATAAATCAACACTTTAGAGGTAGCTCAATTGAAAAATAACTAATAATTATTTACCGAATTCAAAATTTGATAGCAATTATATCGATAGAAAGTTGATAATCTCCTTAAGATACCCTTTTCATTTTATCAAATTCGGGTGAAAAAAAAGTCATCAGCTACATTGTCAAAGTCTGGAACTCAAAAAAATAGGGGAAAAACATGTATTTGAGACATTCCAATAGTTGACCATGTAGGTTTGGTGCACAATGCAATACCAAGCCTAATTGGGTACCCAATATTTTTGGGTACCTGATATTTACCCGAACATGATGCACAATTTTGAATTTTCACTTTGCCTCCACTTTCTCCCTCCCATTTCTCCATCCTTCATAAACATATATATATTAGATATATTAAATATTATATAATATCAATTATATATTAAATGTTATATAATATATATTTTACATTAAATATTATTTAATATATATTAATATTAAAAACTATATATTAGATTATATATTATATATATTAAATATTATATAATGTACATGTTACATTAAATATTATTTAATTATATATTAATATCAAAAACTATATATTAGATTATATATTATATATTAAATATTATATAATATACATTTTACATTTTAAATATTAGTTAATATGATTTTGAGCACGAGCATGAGTCCCTATAGGGCCATAGTTGTGCCTTTTACAGGTGCCGAAAACTCTAACTACGCAGAAATGGAGGATTTCAAGAATAGTTCACTGGAGGTGGGTTATAGAAGCAGAGGGAAAGAGAATCACTCTGTTTCCACAGCCTATGGCTGTGAAATGGTATCTTTCCCTACTTTTTCAATCAGAATGCTAAATTGAAAAGGTTCTCGAAATAGATTCTGGTCAATGGACAATTGTACCACGCTTGTTGATAATCCAGCAGCTCAACAGAGTCATTGGGAGGTTAAATAAGAACAACCGAATGGACCTTTGAACTGGTCGAAGATTATGGAGAGTGGGGAAGGGTTTGGTAAAATGAGCAGTTGTACTAGAAATTATGTAGGCACCATAGAATTGACTGCATTAATAAATTAAAAGAAGAGATCAGCGGCAGCATGACATTATGAGGAAAGGCTTATCGTTTCGATGGTGCTGCCCCGAAATTATGAAGAATGTCTTGCTGCTTTAATGCCAGCGCCACCTCTATGTTAGACTTTTACCATTGCTTCTCATTAGTATTCTGAGATATGGCAGGGATTGCAGGCTTTTGCAAAGCATAGTCCATCATAAATTCTCTATAAATCATCATGCATTCCAGTATTCTGCGCATTTCTGAATGACTTACTCAAAGAATTTAATTTTTACCATAATCTTGGATCCATGGATTGTTATTTTGCGCTCGGAGAGAAGCTGTGGATTGCAAGAATTTGATAAATTTGGTTTATCTCATTTTCTTTCTCTACCATTTCTAAGTAATACGATTTTGTTTTTGTCCGTCTTAAATGATTTCGCCTGAAGTTAATGAATTTTTTTAGATGATTTTGTCTGAAGTTTTAATGAAATTTCTTCCATAAATGCTAATGAAATCTCTTCCATGAATGCTGATAAGATGTTTAAATTCAGAGTTAATAAATTCTATAGCTTGAATGTTCTTTGTTGTAGAAGGTTATTTTCATGGTTTGTGATTCATGCAATTCCTTAATAGTTTCATTCTTAAAAGAATTCATAACTAGATTTTCCATAGCCAATTTTCTTCTTGATCGTTGCAATATTTTCTCCTCCACTGAACATTTTGTAATCAGTTGATATATAATTACATTTTTCTCTTGGCCAATTCTATGGGCTCGCAATTGAGCTTGTAGATCCACAAAAGGGTCAAAATCTGGATCTGGTGGAAGAGTAGTATTAGCAAAAAGTCATTCACTAACATCTCATTTGGGTCATGGGGACTCCCTAGGGGTCCTAGTATGCCTTATAATGCGTTAGGACCCCTAGAGAGTCCACATGACCCCTTTTGATGCATTGGAACACTCAAGTGTGTCTTAAGGGGTCCTTGGACCCCTTTAGACACACTCAAGCGTTCCAATGTGTCAAAAGGGGTCAAGGGGACTCCCTAGCGGTCCTAGTACACCTTATCATGCATTAGGACCCCTAGGAAGTCCCAATGACCCCTTTTGACACAATGGAATGCTCAAGTGTGTCTTAAGGGGTCCTGCGACCCATTTAGACACACTTGAGCATTCCAATGTGTCAAAAGGGGTCATGGGGACACCCTCATTGTCCTAACGCATGATAAGGCATACTAGGACTGCCAGGGAGTCCCCATGAACCATTTTGACACATTGGAATTCACAAGTGTGTCTAAAGGGGTCGTAGGACCCCTTAAGACACACTTGAGCATTCCAATGTGTCAAAATGGGTCACAAAGACTCCGTAGGGGTCCTAACACATGATAAGGCATACTAGGACCCCTAGGGAGTCCCCATGACGCCTTTTGACACATTGGAATAGTCAAGTGTGTCTGAAGAGGTCCTAAGACCCCTTAATACACAATTGACCATTCCAATGTGTCAAAAGGGGTCATGGGAACTTCCTAGGGGTCCTAACGCATGATAAGGTGTACTAGGACCCCTAGGGAGTCCCCATGACACTATTTGAAACATTGGAACACTCAAGTGTGTCTTAAGGGATCTTAGGACCCCTTCGCACACACTTGAGCATTCCAAAGTGTCAAAAAGGGTCATGGGGAAACCCTAGGGGTCCTAGTATGCCTTATCATGCATTAGGACCCCTAGGAAGTCCCCATGACCCCTTTTGACACATTGGAATGCTCAAGTGTGTCTTAAGGGGTCCTAAGACCCCTTCGGACACACTTGAGCATTCCATTGTGTCAAAAGGAGTCATGGGGACTCCCTCAGGGTCCTAACACGTGATAAGGTGTACTAGGACCCCTAGGGAGTCCCCATGAACCTTTTTGACACATTAGAACGCTCAAGTGCATCTTAAGGGGTCTTAGGACCACTTCAGACATACTTGAGCATTCTAAAGTGTCAAAAGGGGTCATGGGGAAACCCTAGGGGTCCTAGTATGCCTTATCATGCATTAGGACCCTTAGGAAGTCCACATGACCCCTTTTGACACATTGGAATGCTCAAGTGTGTCTTAAGGGGTCCTAGGACCCCTTCGGACAAACTTGAGCATTCCAATGTGTCAAAGGGGTCATGGGGACTCCCTAGGGGTCCTAACACGTGATAAGGTGTACTAGGACCCCTAGGGAGTCCCCATGAACCCTTTTGACACATTAGAATGCTCAAGTGCCCCTTAAGGGATCTTGGGACCCCTTCAGACACACTTGAGTGTTCCAAAGTGTGAAAAGGGGTCATGGGAACTCCCTAGGGTCCTAGTATGCCTTATCACATGTTAGGACCCCTAGGAAGTCCCCATGACCCCTTTTGACACATTGGAATGCTCAAGTGTGTCTTTAGGGGTCATAAGACCCCTTCGGACACACTTGAGCATTCTAATGTGTCAAAAGGGGTCATGGGGATTCCCTAGGGGTCCTAATGCATGATAAGGCATACTAGGACACCTAGGGACTCCCCATGACCCCTTCTTACACATTGGAATGCTCAAGTGTGTCCGAAGGGGTCTCAGGACCCCTTAAGACACACTTGAGCATTCTAATCTGTCAAAAGGGGTTATGGGGACTCCCTAGGGGTCCTAACGCCTGATAAGGCATACAGGACCCCAAGGGAGTCCCCATGACGCCTTTTGACACATTGAAACACTCAAGTGTGTCTTAAGGGGTCATCCCCATGAACTTTTTTGACACATTGGAATGCTCAAGTGTGTCTTAAGGGGTCGTAGGACCCCTTAAGACACACTTGAGTGTTCCAATGTGTCAAAAGGGGTCATGGGGACTCCCTTGGGGTCCTAGTATGCCTTATCATGCATTAGGCCTCCTTGGGAGTCCCCATGAACCCTTTTGACACATTGGAATGCTCAAGTGTGTCCAAAGGTGTCCTAAAACCCCTTAAAACACACATGAGCATTCCAATGTGTCAAAAGGGTTCATGGGGATGCTCTAAGGGTCCTAGTAAGCATTATAATGTGTTAGGACCCCTAGAGAGTCCTCATGACCCCATTTGACACTATGGACCACTCAAGTGTGTCCGAAGGGTTCCTAAGACCCCTTAAGACACACTTGAGCCTTCCAATGCGTCAAGATAGGTCATGGGGACTCCCTAGGGGTACTAGTATGCCTTATCATGCGTTGGGACCCCTAGGAAGTCCCCATGACCCCTTTTGACACTTTGGAATCCTCAAGTGTGTCTGAAGGGGTCCTAAGACCCCTTACGACACACTTGAGTAGTCCAATGTGTCAAAAGGGGTCATGGGGGCTCCCTAGGGGTCCTACTACCCCTTATCACGTGTTAGGACCCCTAGGAAGTCCCGATGAACCCTTTTGACACATTGAAATGCTCAAGTGTGTCTTAAAGTGTCCTACGACTCCTTCGGACACACTTGAGCATTCCAATGTGTCAAAAGGGGTCATGGGGACTCCCTTGGGGTCCTAGTATTCCTTATCACACGTTAGGACCCCTAGGGAGTCCCCATGACCCCTTTTAACACATTAGAATGCTCAAGTGTGTCTTAAGGGGTCCTAAGACCCCTTCGGACATACTTGAGCATTCCAATGTGTCAAAAGGGGTCATGGGGAGTTCGTAGGGGTTCAAGTATGCCTTATCATGCATTAGGACCCCTCGGGAGTCCCCATGACCCCTTTTGACACATTAGAATGCTCAAGTGTGTTGGAAGGGACCTTATGACCCCTTAAGAGACACTTGAGCTTTCTAATGTGTCAAAAGGGGTCATGGGGACTCCCTAGGAGTCCTAACACATGATAAGGCATACTAGGACATAAAGGGACTCCCCACGACCCCTTTTGACACATCGGAACTCTCAAGTTTGTCTTAAGGGGTCCTACGACCCCTTAAGACACACTTGAGCATTCCAATGTGTCAAAAGGGGTCATGGGGACTCCCTTCAAATCTTAGTATGACTTATCACATGTTAGGACCCCTAGGAAGTCCCCATGACCACTTTTGACACATTAGAATGCTCAAGTGTGTCTTAAGGGGTCATAAGACCCCTTTAGACACACTTGATCATTATAATGTGTCTAAAGGGGTCATGGGGACTCCCTAGGGATCCTAATGCGTGATAAGGCATACTAGGACCCCTCGGGACTCCCCATGACCCCTTTTGACACTTAGGAATGCTCAAGTGTGTCCGAAGGGGTCTTAGGACCACTTAAGACACATTTGAGCATTTTAATGTGTCAAAAGGGGTCATTGGGGCTCCCTAGGTGTCCTAACGCGTGATAAGGCATACTAGCACCCCAAAGGAGTCCCCATGACCCCTTTTGACACATTGGAATGCTCAAGTGTGTCTTAAGGGGTCGTAGGACCCCTTAAGACACACTTGAGTATTACAATGTGTCAAAATGAGTTATGGGGACTCCCTTGGGGTCCTAGTATGCCTTATCATGCATTAGGACCCCTAGGGAGTCCCCATGACACCTTTTGACACATTGGAATGCTCAAATGTGTCCAAAGGGCTCCTAAGACCCCTTAAGACACACTTGAGCATTTGAATGTGTCAAAAGGGGTCATGGGGACTCCTTAGGGGTCCTAGTATGCCTTATCACATGTTAGGGCCCCTAGGGAGTGCCCATGACCCCTTTTGACACATTGGAGCGGTCAAGTGTGTTTTGAGGGGTCATAAGACCCCTTTAGAGACACTTGAGCATTCTAATGTGTCAAAAGGGGTCATGGGGACTCGCTAGGGGTCCTAATGTGTGATAAGGCATACTAGCACCCCTAAGGACTCCCCATGACCCCTTTTGACACATTGGAATACTCAAGTGTGTCCGAAGGGGTCTTAGGACCCCTTAAGACACACTTGAGCATTCTAATGTGTCAGAAGGGGTCATGGGGACTCCCTAGCGGTCCTAACACATGATAAGGCGTACTAGGACCCCAAGGGAGTCCCCATGACCCCTTTTGACACATTGGAATGCTCAAGTTTGTCTTAAGGGGCCATAGGACCCCTTAAAAAACATTTGAGTGTTCCAATGTGTCCAAAGAGGTCATGGGGACTCCCTTGTAGTCCTAGTACATCTTATCACCCGTTAGGACCCATAGGGAGTCCTCATGGCCCCTTTTGACACATTGGAACACTCAAGTGTGTCAGAAGGGCTCAAAAGACCCCTTAAGACACACTTGAGGTTTCCAATGTGTCAAAAGGGGTCATGGGGACTTCCTAAGAGTCTTAGTATGCCTTATCACACATTAGGACCCCTAGGGAGTCCCCATGACCCCTTTTGACACATTGAAATTCTCAAGTGTGTCCTAAGGGGTTGTACGAACCCTTAAAACACACTTGAGCATTCCACTATGTCAAAAGGAGTCATGGGGACTCCTTAGGGGTCCTAGTACTATTTGTCACGCGTTAGGACCCCGAGGCAGTCCCCGTGACCCCTTTTGACAAATTGGAATAGTCAAGTGTGTCCGAAGGGGTTGTAGGACACCTTAAGACACACTTGAGCATTTCAAATTGTCAAAAGGGGTCATTGGGACTTCCTAGGGGTCCTAACGCATGATAAGGCATACTAGGAACCCTAGGGAGTCCCCATGACCCCTTTTGACACATAGGAATGCTCAAGTGTGTCGTAAGGGGTCTTAGGACCCCTTTAGACACACTTGAGCATTAAAAAGTGTCAAAAGGGGTCATGGGGACTTCCTACTGGTCCTAACACATGATAAGGAATACTAGGACCCCTATGGAGTCCCCATGACCCCTTTTGACACATTGGAAATCTCAAGTGTGTCTTAAGGGGTCTTAGGACCCCTTCGGAAACACTTGAGTGTTCCAAAGTGTCAAAAGGGGTCATGGGGACTCCCTAGGGGTCCTAGTATGCCTTATCACATGTTAGGACCCCTAGGGAGTCACCGTGACCCCTTTTGACACATTGGAATGCTCAAGTCTGTCTTAATGGGACCTACAACCCCTTAAGACACACTTGAGCATTCCAATGTGTCAAAAGGGGTCACGTGGACACCCTAGGTGCCCTATTATGCCTTGTCATGCATTAGGACCCTGAGGGAGTCCTCATGACCCATTTTGACACATTGGAATGCTCAAGTGTGACCGACGGGGTCGTAGGACAACTTAAGACACACTTGAGCATTCCAATGTGTCAAAATGGGTCATCGGGACTTCCTAGGGGTCCTAGCACACGATAAGGTGTACTAGGACACCTAAGGAGTCCCCATGACCTCTTTTGACACATTGGAATGCTCAAGTGTGTTGTAAGGGGTCTTAGGAATCTTTTAGACACCCTTGAGCATTCCAAAGTGTCAAAAGGTGTCATGGGGAATTCCTAGGGGTCCTAAAGCATGATAAGGCATACTAGGTCCCCTACGGAGTCCCCATGACCCATTTTGACATATAGGAAGGCTCAAGTGTGTCTTAAGCGGTCTTAGGACCCCTTAGGACACACTTGAGTGTTCCAAAGTGTCAAAATGGGTCATGGGGACTCCCTAGGGGTCCTAACACATGATAAGGCTTACTAGGTTCCCTAGGGAGTCCCCATGACCCCTTTTGACACATTGGAATGCTCAAGTGTGTCTGAAGGGGTCTTAGTACCCCTTAAGACACACTTGAGCATTGTAATGTGTCAAAAGGTCTCATGGGGACTCCCTAGGGGTCCTAACACATGATAAGGCATACTAGGACCCTAAAGGAGTCCCCATGACCACTTTTGACACATTGGAATGCTCAAGTGTGTCAGACACACTTGAGAATTCCAATGTGTCAAAAGGGGTCAAGGGGACTCCCTTGGGGTCCTAGTATGCCTTATCATGCATTAGGACTCCTAGGGAGTCTCCATGAACCCTTTTGACACCTTAGAATGCTCAAGTGTGTCCGAAGGTGTCCTAGCACCCCTTAAAACACACTTGAGCATTCCAATGTGTCAAAAGGGTTCATGGGGACTCCATAGGGGTCCTAGTAAGCCTTATCACGTGTTAGGACTCCTAGAGAGTCCCCATGACCCCTTTTGAAACTTTGGAACACTCAAGTGTGTCTTAAGGGGTCCTAAGACCCCTTAAGACACACTTGAGCCTTCCAATGTGTCAAAAGTGGTCATGGGGACTCCCTAGGGTTCCTAACGCATGATAAGGCATACTAGGACCCCAAGGGAGTCCCCATGACCCCTTTTGACACATTGGAATGCTCAAGTGTGTCTAAAGGGCTCTTAAGACCCCTTAAGACACACTTGAGTGTTCTAATATGTCAAAAAGAGTCATGGGGATTCCCTAGGGTCCTAGTATGACTTATCACATGTTAGGACCCCTAGGGAGTGCCCATGACCCCTTTTGACACATCGGAATGCTTAGGTGTGTCTTAAGGGGTCCTACAACCCCTTGAGACACACTTGAGTGTTCCAATGTGTCAAAAGGGTCACGGGGACTCCCTAGGGGTCCTGGTATGCCTTATCATGCATTAGGATCCTGAGGGAGTCCCCATGACCCCTTTTGACACATTGGAATGCTCAAATGTGTCCGAAGGTGTTGTAGGACACCTTAAGATAGACTTGAGCATTCCAATGTGTCAAAAGGGGTCATTGGGACTTCCTAGGGGTCCTAACACATGATAAGCCATACTAGGACCCCTAAGGAGTCCCCATGACCCTTTTTGATACATTAGAATGCTCAAGTGTCTCGTAAGGGGTCTTAGGACCCCTTAGGACACACTTGAGCTTTCCAAAGTGTCAAAAGGGGTCATGGCAACATCCTAGGGGTCCTAACACATGATAAGGTGTACTAGGACCCCTAGGGAGTCCCCATGACCCCTTTTGACACATTAGAAGGCTCAAGTGTGTCTTAAGGGGTCTTAAGACCCCTTCGGACACACTTGAGTCCTCCAAACTATCAAAAGGGGTCATGGGGACTCCCTAGGGTTCCTAACACATGATAAGGCATACTAGGACCCCAAGGGAGTCCCCCATGACCACTTTTGACACATTGGAATGCTCAAGTGTGTCAGACACACTTGAGAATTCCAATGTGTCAAAAGGGGTCATGGGGACTCCCTTGGGGTCCTAGTATGCCTTATCATGCATTAGCAATCCTAGGGAGTCCCTATGAACCCTTTTGACACCATAGAATGCTCAAGTGTGTCCGAAGGTGTCCTAGGACCCCTTAAAACACACTTGAGCATTCCAATGTGTCAAAAGGGTTCATGGGGACTCCATAGGGGTCCTAGTAAGCCTTATCACGTGTTAGGACTCCTAGGGAGTTCCCATGACCCCTTTTGAAACTTTGGAACACTCAAGTGTGTCTTAAGGGGTCCTAAGACCCCTTAAGACACACTTGAGCCTTCCAATGTGTCAAAAGTGGTCATGGGGACTCGCTAGGGGTCCTAACGCATGATAAGGCATACTAGGACCCCAAGGGAGTACCCATGACCCCTTTTGACACATTCAAATGCTCAAGTGTGTCTAAAGGGCTCCTAAGACCCCTTAAGACACACTTGAGCATTCTAATGTGTCAAAAGGAGTCATGGGGACTCCCTAGGGGTCCTAGTATGCCTTATCAGATGTTAGGACCCCTAGGGAGTCCCCATGACCCCTTTTGACACATTGAAATGCTCAAGTGTGTCTTAAGGGGTCCTACAACCGCTTAAGACACACTTGAGCATTCCAATGTGTCAAAAGGGGTCATGGGGACTCCCTAGGGGTCCTAGTATGCCTTATCATGCGTTAGGATCTTAAAAGAGTCCCCATGACCCCTTTTGACACATTGGAATGCTCAAGTGTGTCCAAAGGTGTCATAGGACACCTTAAGATAGACTTGAGCATTCCAATGTGTCAAAAGGGGTCATCGGGACTTCCTAGGGGTCCTAACACATGATAAGCCATACTAGGACCCCTAGGGAGTCCCCATGACCCCTTTTGATACATTGGAATGCTCAAGTGTCTCATAAGGTGTCTTAGGACCCCTTAGGACACACTTGAGCTTTCCAAAGTGTCAAAAGGGTCATGGCGACATCCTAGGGGTCCTAAGGTATGATAAGGTGTACTAGGACCCATAGGGAGTCCCCATAACCCATTTTGACACATTAGAAGGCTCAAGTGTGTCTTAAGGGGTCTTAAGACCCCTTCGGACACACTTGTGTCTTCCAAACTATCAAAAGGGGTCATGGGGACTCCCTAGGGTTCCTAACACATGATAAGGCTTACTAGGACCCCTAGGAGTCCCCATGACCCCTTTTGACACATTGGAAAGCTCAAGTGTGTCTGAAGGACTCCTAAGAGTCCTTCAGACACACTTGAGCTTTCCAATGTGTCAAAAGGGGTCATGGGGACTCCCTAGGGGTCCTAACGTGTGATAAAGCATACTAGGACCCCTAAGGAGTCCTCGTGACCCCTTTTGACACATTCAAACACTCAAGTGTGTCGTAAGGGGTCCTAAGAGCCCTTACAACACACTTGAGTGTTCCAATGTGTCAAAAGGGGTCATGGGGACTCCCTAGGGGTCCTCATACACCTTATCACATGTTAGGAACCCTAGGAAGTCCCAAGTCCCTTTTTGACACATTGGAATGCTCAAGTGTGTCTTAAGGTGTCCTACGGACCCTTTCAGACACACTTGAGCATTCCAATGTGTCAAAAGGGGTCATGGGGGACTCCCTCTTGGTCGTAACGGGTGACAAGGCATACTAGGACCCCTAGGGAGTCCCCGTGACCCCTTTTGACACACTGGAATGCTCAAGTGTGTCTTAAGGGGGTCATAGGACCCCTTAAGACACACTTGAGTGTTCCAATGTGTCAAAAAGGGGTCAAGGGGACTCCCTAGGTGTCCTAACGTGTGATAATGTGTACTAGGACCCTAGGGAGTCTCCATGACCCCTTTTGACACATTGGAACACTCAAGTGTGTCTTAGGGAGTCTTAGGAGCCCTTCAGACACATTTGAGCATTCCAATGTGTCAAAAGGGGTCATGGGGACTCCCTGAGGTTCCTAAGGCATGACAAGGTGTACTAGGACCCCTAGCGAGTCCCCGTGACCCCTTTTGACACATTGGAATGCTCAAGTGTGTCATAAGGGGTCTTAGGACCCCTTCAGGCACACTTGAGCATTCCAAAGTGTCAAAAGGGGTCATGGGGACTTCCTAGGGGTCCTAACACATGATAAGGCATACTAGGACCCCTAGGGAGTCCCCATGACCCCTTTTGACACATTGGACTGCTCAAGTGTGTCTTAAAGGGTCCTAAGACCCCTTAAGACACATATTAACATTTGAATGTGTGAAAAGGGGTCATGGGGACTCCCTAGGGGTCCTAGTATGCCTTACCATGCGTTAGGACCGCTAGGGAGTCCTCATGACCCCTAGGAAGTCTCTCTCTCCGTGTCCAGTGTACTATTCTTCAAAGCCTCCATTTCTGCATAGCTATGGTTTACAACGCCTGTAAAAGGCACATTTAATACAAAGATTTAGCTGACCACCTTTAAAGACCTAAAAGAAATGAGAAAAAAATTTAGGCCCAAAATACATACGGCATTTCTATATGTAGTACTGTAAGCTTCAACAATCCAACCGGTTTCCTCTGCTAAGGCATGAAGAACTTCATTAATGTATGCTCTAGGAGGAAGATTATAATTTCCATATTTCTGCAAGAGATTCTCCAAAATTTGTAATATTATATATAATATATTAGTATACATTAGTATATGTATTATAGATATATATATATATATATATATATATATACATATATATATATATACATATATATACATATATATATATATATATATATATATATGTATATATATATATATATATATGTATATATATATATATATATATATGTATACATATATATATATATATATATACATATATATATATATATACATATATATATATGTATATATAGATATATATATATATACACACACACACACACATATATATATATATATATATACATGTATATATATATATATATATATGTGTGTGTGTTTG